>CAJVPY010003047.1:0-14811 GCA_910591965.1 Dentiscutata erythropus | reverse complement strand
TATTCTATGTAATTTCATACTACAAACATATTTATATAATGTAAATATAAAGCAATCTATTTAATAAAGCCTGTTGGGAGTATGTCTAAGATCTGGGGATGATGACGCTAAAGATCTGGTTATCCAGGTCCAAAGTATTAGTCACTCCTGATTACCCAATCTCCTTCAACAATGAAACACTTCCTCTATAGCCAGTTAATTAGCTTTTTAAGTTCCTTGGCTGCTGGTTTACCCTTAATAACAAACATACTAAACAGATCCAACTTATCTCTTCTGAATCTTCTCAACTAGTCAAAATTGCTAGTACCAAACAAATAACTAATACTCAAGCCAGATATATTATTAATACTGTCATTATCTCTACATTAGAATATAGAATTCATAATATCATCCTTAGCCAATCTGTTTGCAACAAAATCTTTAGACAACATATCAACTTAGTTAAGCATAAAGCTAAACTTTGTCTCACTATTCCTCTTTTTTGATGTGCCCAGTTTGGTCGCAATAGAAACAGACTTTTGGTGCTGATTTCCATTCTGTTAGCACTTTCTGTCCTCATACGCTAGTATGTCTTGGTATTTTTTGTTCAATTTCTGGATCGTTAGTTGTATCGTAGGTTAGTAACCATTGATTTGAACAGATAGGAGTATCCTCATATACTAGTGGCTTGATAGATTTAATTAGCCCAAAGGGTTCAAAAGCTTCTCTAATATAGTTCGTAATTAGCTCTTTATTTCCTAATGGGACATTTCTCAATTTTATTGTTAGGTATGTATTTCTTAAATTGGTAGGAATATAACCTAAAATAGATTGCTTGAAGAGTGTAACTCCTTCAATAGCATAGTATTGTTGCTTCTTCTCATTGATGAAGACTATTTCAAGATGAGTTCTTCGACCTTTGGTATAATGAGGGTTAGCAGCTACAAAATCATCAACAATTTTTGCATATAGTGTAGAGATGATTTCATTAACTGAAATATTTTCTAAGCTCTGAATGTCAAATATGACGGCATTATCATTTTTTGTAGATAAATTTCCTCGTATATTTTTAGAGAAAGTTGCACGTCCACGTCTTAAAGTAGCAAAGAGACTTGACCATTTTCGAGAAGTAGTTGATCTTGTTTCCTCATATACTGCTTCGGGAGGTGGGCTGTTGTCTTTTGAATTTGATGCTGTTGTATTCTCTCTATTATTAGTTGTTGTATCAGTTTTCTCTAAGGTGTGTGGCCAAGCCACCTCTGTTATCTTCGATTTCTTTCCAGAACTTTCCATGCAAATCACCGTAGAATTTTCCGAATTCTTTGAGTTTTCACTACACGTATTTTCTGAAGCTACTAACCTAGTACCTCTTCTACTACCTCGTGCCAGTTATTTTCCTGCTGTTTTTCATTATTTGTACTTAATGTAACCGCTGAAGGGTTATTATTTAGTGTAGAAGTATTTTCTTCTCCAGTGATATTGTTGGGTGTTACTTCTGTATTCTGTCTTGTGTGGTGCACTTTTCTCATTTTTTCACGCTTTGTATTGTTGTCTAACTCCTTTATTTTTCTTTTCTTAGCTACAAGGGCCTCTGCCCCTGTTATAATGTTGTTAAAGCTATCTACCTTGTCTGTTTGAGGAATAGTGTATTCTAACTGTGTGGTCCCGGAAAGAGGGACGACGATCTTCCAGATATATTTTTTATATACCGATCATGCCGAAAAAATTACCGGCCGAAAAATTTTTCGGTTAATTTTATATAGGTGTCCCAGGAATAATGAAAACTGCTGTAAAAAAAATTTTTTTACTATAAAAAAAAAAAAGCCGTGCGGCCGGGTCACTGATCACCAACTCATGATATGAAAATCAATTATATTACTTTGTGCGGCCTTATATTTTTTTCGATATTTTTCGAATCAAAAGATTTTGCATCCATTCAGGAAAATGCGTAATCTCGGTTATATTTATAAATGTAAGAAGTAAAAATTTGGAAACATGTTATTGAATGGGACTTGCTCAAATTTCTGAAACCTAATGAGCTAATCCTAATGATTGGTCTAATAAAAAATTTTTAAAAGTAAATGGGGTCTTTGCCTTGAAAATCACGTTATGGGACATAGTAAATCATATGTTCCATAACTTGATTTTCAAGGCAAAGCCCCCAAATACTGCCTTACAAAATTGTTTATCTATTATGTCCAAATATCCGGTGACTATTTGACCATTTGTAACCGCATCGATGAATACTAGATGAAATTTTGTGGGATTATATAATTAAAAGGCAGCTATCTTCAAACGGATCAATATTATCAGTAATTCCTCCACCTCGTATAATTTTGAAATCGTTACCGCCCAGAATTATGAATTATTATTAGTAAATATATATATTAATCTACGATTTGAGTTTTATTATTATTATTATAAGGACAACATCAAAGAGTTATTGATACTATTAATTTCTATTAAAAACTAATCTGCATTTCAAGCTGTAAAAGTTGAAAATAGGTCAATAATAATTAACAGAATTTGAAAATAACGCGTAATAAACATACCCTTGAATAATATTGGTTAACAATCAACATATATATGCTCAAATGGTACCAATTTAACATATTTATCTAAATCCTTTTTAAATTTATCCCATGTAATATTATACTCAACCAAATTGTGTATATATATCTCATCCAAAGTCTTCTTTCTTATACAAAATCCAATTAATGCATCAGTTACTTTTTTGTCACCATATTTGATTTCCAATAATAGTTTTTTTAAAGGAGCATTACAATGTTCAAGAAAATTATCAATGCATGGTGAATTATATAAATCAAGATAATGTAATGATGATGGCAATATGTTAGCAAACTTTATAACGTTTGTTTTCGTTTCTTCTTTTTCTGATTCATTATCAATCCACTGTAAGGTAAGAAATTGAAGATTTTGTAAATGACAAATAAGATTTAGGAATTGAGTAGAAAGCTTAATCGTAGAAAAGCCAAGATAAGTGATGTTTGGACAGAAGGATATAAGTTTCCCTAATAATAACGGTAATGAATCAATTTCCTTTTGCTCCGAAGAAAGTCTTAATCGTTGTAATAATGAGCTAGATCTTTGCGCTAATTGTAACATACTCGATGCATTAATCGTACGAGCACGTAATTCTAAAGTGTTAATCTTATGATCATTATTGTCTAATATATTCAATAACCTATCTGTATCTGCACAATGATTTATACGAATAACTTCCAAATTTTTGAAATTCTTAATATTATTAAACTCTGCACTAGAAAAAATGCAAAAATTCATTATGAGTTCTCTTAATGAATTTTGTTGACTTTTCAAAGCTGAAATGATGCATCCAGAACTAAAGACTAATCTGAGACACCTAAGCTGTTCTTGAGATCTAATGACGCAGGCGAGTGTGTGAATTAGTTCCTCATCACCTTCAGTCTTCCCAAGTCTTAATGAATTAATTTTTTTTGCATTATCATTCAAAATTCTTAATAATGTAATAACGCTTTGGGGGCATGGATCAATCCTAATAGAGACAGATAGCTTTTTTATCTGTGAAAAGAAGTATTCGTTTCGACCTAATAAGTAAAATGTCTCTGGCTTAATATCAAAGGCTTCATCACCCACATCTTCATTATCGGAGAGATTTAAATGAAATTCGGATAAAGAGGCACCTCTCTCGATAAATAGTTTAAATAACAAATTAACCACGTTATATTTTACTATCTTAATCTCCTTTTTCAAATTAAAATTCGAGCCATTAATCCAAATTCCAACTAGATAACTCAAATCAGATAAATCCAAGATCTTTAAAAATCTTGCGTAATGAAATAGAGTATTAGGAAAATCTATAATTATTCCACATTTGTTTAATATAAAACTATCATGTTCATTTAGTGATGAAAAGTATCTAGATATAACCGATGAGTTTTGACATAAAGAAAATGGATCTTTCCAAAGAATAGGAATAGATATATTGCTCCAAAAGTGGCTTACAAGTACACATGAATGTAAAGAGCGAATATCTTCATTTAAATTATTTAGAATATTATCCAATAATTCGGGCATGCCGCCCATAAGAATTTTTGATGCCATGAGAAATATAATTGTTGTAGATCGCTTGTCCGTCGCTGCTGACTGGTAACTTGTATTAATTAGATTACTTATGCTAATAAAATAAGTATTTCAGTATTTAAACCAAAAATCACAGAGAAGTCAATCATAAATACGAAGGAAAAAAATTATCCATATATGTACGTACGTATGTCATTTCATTTCAAATTAAAAAATGAATGTGACAACGTAAATTGAGAAATGATCATTTAAAAAAAAAAAATAGCACATGGAATATAATGATCTACATACCTATTTTTGACGTATAAGTGCATTAATAGGGTGATCTCAAACTATTAAAAAATTAGGGTTGCATATTAGGGTACATCAACTATGCAAATCAAAACTATGTTAGATACATTGATAAATTTACTATGACCAAATTTTTATTAGCGAAATTAACGTAATAAATTGAATATAAAAAAATAGCAATATTCTAAAAGATTCACACGATTATCGTACTTATTTTTCGAATGAGAAATGTTCTTTAGAACCATTTCGAAGGTTCTACATTTAATTTTTGCGATAGCTCTAAATAAGTTTTAACTTATAGTTTCAAGAGTTTTTTTTTTATTTTAATTAACAAAATTCAATTATTCTATAAGACAAATATACAAAATGAATATATTGATAAAAAATTTGAAAAAATAGCTTTATTCTTTAGCATTTTATAAATACTTCGTAAAATAATTCGATTTCTTGATAATAAGTTGAATCGCTTTGAAATTTCAATTATTAATATTAAGATAATCGTGACATATTATGTTCTTATTGTAATTACAGAATTAAATATATAATCCGAATTTGAATAAAATTTAATTGCCGGTTGTATAACATAAAAGTCTGTGATATGAAAAATGCCATAGTTATCTAACATAGGTTTGATTTCTTGCCTTATAATTAATCTTATTGGTCAATTTTAGTCCCATGATCTTTAACGTATAACTGATAACTACGTATGTACGTACGTACGTAAAAAATCGTCACACCTGTGGCTAGTTTTTTATGGAAATCCGAATTTACTGTGGATAATATCAACTTTCGGTACGCTTTTCTCTCGAACTAGTATAATAATTGATGGTCTAATTTTTTTAAAAGGTAGAGCAAATTGTATACTTTAAGATAATAGAGATATTTTTTCAATCTATTCTATTTTACAAGTAGTAAATTCTTTATAAATACGAATGAGCTTTAACTAAATTTGACGATATAAAGCTATTAAAATTTTAAATCAAATGTTATTGTCGAAAAGAGCATAGTAAAAGCTATCGATTAAAAAAAAATAAATATGATACAAAAAAAATTATGTATTTTGTTCAAAAAGTGTACCTTTAGTTGTATTTTTAAAAAATGGTTACAGTATTCCACATTATCGCCAAATAATAAAACAGTTAATTTTCCGAAAACCCGTAAAAAATCCTCAATAATAAATTATACATATAGACCTAATTATGGTTTAATTTATGAGCACCCTACATTAATAAAAAGTAAATATTAATTTTTTTTAAAACCAATAAATTGAAATTTTAAACTATCAAGATAACTATGAAAAAAAGTCTACACCTCCATATTTTATTCATAAAATGGTGCATTCCGACACATTGAGTGCGATGCTTCAAAAAATCAAAATATAACTATCAAGAAATTTTTAAGATTTTTTTATGCTTTTTTTTTTCTAGAATTATGTTTGAGATCAGGTTCAAGGTTTATGATAAAAGAGTATATGCGGATTTTAATATTTCAGTTCGAAGCTTAAAATTTCAGCATCAGCTGCAACATTAAAAATTGATTTACTGCTATTGTAAAAATATAAAAGCAATATTAAGCTATGCTCACCAGGTGGAAGATTTTTATTAGAGTCAAGTCAGCATTACATGTTATCTGAAATGAATTAACCTTCAAAGAAATATAAGTTTATTAGCGGTAAAGAATATTAACTAAATCCGTAGAATAATGAAATATTGTAACTGTAGATTGTATCGGCTAAGTAATCAAAGCTATGTTAGATACATTGATCATTTTACTATGATCAGATTTTTATTAGCGAAATTAAAGTAATAAATTGAATATTATTGTCCGAAGGACACTACAGGTAGAGCAATGATGAAAGAGAAACAATCAAAACAATAGATAGTTGATGCTTATTGGCTAGGTACGGTATAATATAAAAAAATCAGTTTAATTTTTTTTATATTTAGTCCTTCGGACTTCAAATAGTTTCTATTTTTCTAGTTTTATAAAAGACAATCGTAATAATAGTACTATTCACGTAACATAAAAATTTGTGATATAAAAAAATGGCGTAGTTATTTAACAAAATTTTGATCAATTAGTTGTGTCCCGCCCTAGTCACATACGGTTTCAGAGGTTTCAGATGCAATTACATCTGAAAAAAATGATATTTCAAAAAAAAAAAAACCAAACACCGGGCATTTTTTAAATTTAGCTCTTGAAATGATCTAATCGGTATGTGTAGTTAAATAATGACACTTGCATTTTTAGTCATTAACCTAATGGGCTGATAAAATTATTATACAATAATAAATTAAGTAGTAATAGTTATATCCTGGGCAGTTGGGTATAAGCGGGGATGAAGTTTCCGCTTATACACATAGTGCCCAGGGTATAACTGATTTATACCCTGCGATCTTGATATAGTGACCAGGGTATAATAAAGTTTATATCGTTGTAACATTACTGTACTTTATTTAAAATAAACTGGCTAATAAGTTATGCATAAATTTACTGTTAAAGTCGGGTCCCAAATTGTCAGACAATTTTTATGTAATATTTTGTTATATTCGTAAGTTTTTCTTATCAATTTTCTTTTATTATCATCATCTTTCATCAGTTAGGTTAATCTCATTATTTTGTCATTTAAAAGTTTTAATTAATTACGAAACTTGAAGAAACTAGATTTCACGTTCATTAACACGAAACCTTCATTTTGTCAAGCATTTATGAATCAGTCGTCATATTCTCTCCGTATTAACAATGCTGCACCTTTTATTAAAGTTAAATCTGATTGGTTTATAGTCACGGATTTATTGTGCTGTATTGGACAAAAATTAATAACGATAAAAAAAAATTATAATAAATCTTCGAGTTGATAGGCAATAAAGTAGTATAATAAAGATATACCCGCCAAATCATATAGATCTGCTAAAAATCCCTATTTTAATTGTTTTAATACCGATATTAAACATCTGATGAGCGTCGCAAGTTGCTGGGCCAAAATTAGAGTAGCGATCCGGATAACTATATCCGGATTTGACGCAGATATTATTTAAATGGATATATCCGATCCGATATTCGGATCGGATTATCCGTTATCGTCATCCTTTCTAATAACGACAACAACGATAATATTTAAAATTTTAATAACGACAAAAATTTTAATAAGGATAATGATATTTTTTTTTTGCAATGCTCAATGACAATTTTATCGCTATAATAAACAAGTACATATAAGTTTACAATTATTTATATAAACTTATACTAACGCTAAATAATTACATATTATTTAGATCGCCACTGATTAGTTTAAAACAGATATCCGAATATCTGACGGATAATCAAAGTCTATCCTAGTAAAATTAATTTACGGATAGTTATTTATAAATCCGCATAGGATCGGAAGATTATACGGATAGCTAGGATTTTAAGGTTACGGATCACTACTCTAGGCCAAATCACCTCAGATAAGTAACGTCCCCGAGCATCTCATATTTTCATATCCTTTCCTTCTTCATCACGCATTTTCAATTTCTACGTTTACAACTCACTTCTTAATTTTCGCCTTTTACTCTTTAATCTCTTCACTTTTTTTTCTAGGGAAGGCCGGGTGGGATTACCCACGAAAGAGCCAGCCAAAGTCAGGCAGCGAATAAAAAGCACTACCTGTTTACAAATCCTTAATTTACCTTAAATATATCGTATTCTATCGAAATTCTTCCTTAACTTTAAATGGTATGATGCTTTCATAACAATGATTTCCCTTTAACCTCGAATAGTAACAACAATTTATGAACTAACATGTGATGATCCTCACAATAATAACTTTAGCATGACTATCGTCATGCATCAGGTTAGACATAAAATGTTGTTCATTACAGATGATCATTTTAATTTCTATCAGAAAAAAACAAAAATGGCAATGAAATTTTTTGAAAAGCTCTCAAATAACTACCTTGAACTTCTTGATGATGATGAAGATTTTAATGTAATAATTAATGTTGGAGAAACTCCAAATTCTAAAAAATTTCGAGCACATTCAGCAGTTTTAAGATATAGGTCATTGTATTTTCGTAATGAATTGGCAAACATTGACAGAGATAGGAATAACATTAAAACGGTTAATCTGAAACATATTACTATTCAGCAATTTGAAATTATTATCAAGTAAATATATAATTTTTTTTATTTATATCTTTCAAAGTTTAAATATTTTAAAAAGTTAATATAATTGTAAATTAAATTAATTAAAGGTATATCTATGGTGGAATGATTTCATTAGAAAATCTTGATACTTCATTTATTTTTAATCTCATGGTTATTACTTGTGAGTTTTTTATTAAAGAATTGACCGAGTATCTTGAAACATATTTGATTGAAACAAAGGCTTCATGGCTTCAATTACATTTTTCTGATGTATTTCAGAAAAGTTTTCAGAATAATAAATTTAAAGGATTACAAAATTGGTGCAATGATATTGTAATAAAGCAACCTGAAAAGATTTTTGAGTCAGAGGGTTTTACATCAATTCAAGAAAATGCGTTAATCTCGCTTATCAAACGAGATGATTTACAAATGAAAGAAGTAAAAATTTGGAAACATGTTATTGAATGGGGAATTGCACAAAATCCTGGAATACCAGATCCTAAAAACTGGTCTAATGAAAATTCATTAACTATGAAGACTACTTTACAAAATTTTTTACCTCATATCCGTTATTTCCAAATATCTAATGATGATATTATTGACTATTTACAACCATATCAACAATTGCTAGATAAAAATCTATGGGATGATATAATTAAAAGAAAACTATCCCCAAGAATACCAATATCATCAGTAATTCTTTCACCTCGTACGGTTTTAAAACAAACATTATCATCCAAAACAACCGAACCATTTTCAACAGTTATTAATGAAGCACACGCAGCTGAAGTTGCTTCATGGATTGATAAAAAATCAGATGCATATTCTATAATTGATAACCCATATGAATTTAAATTACTTCTTCGTGGATCCAGAGATGGTTTTACTTCTGCTTCATTTTGGGATTTATGTGATAAACAAACAAATGTTGTTGTGGTTGTAAAGGTTAAAGACACTGATGAAATTCTTGGTGGATATAATCCCGTTGGATGGGAGAAACCCGCTGGTGCTAAGCATGAGAGTTGCAACGAAAGCTTTATTTTTTCATTGAAAAATGGTACTATTCAAAGTTCTATATTAAGTCGCGTGAAAAGTCCAGAATATGCAATTTTTTGTTATCCAGGGTGTGGTCCAGCTTTCGGTGGTGGTAGTATGAGATGTGATCTAATGGTTTATAATACTCATAATCGATGTTGGAATTTCCATGAATCATATGATAAACCACTCAGAAATAAATCTACATACGATTATAGCGGGATTTCATATTTTTCAATAGATGAATATGAAATATTCCAAATTAGTAAAAAGTCTTAAACTTTAAATATTAAGGATCTTCTTTAAGTTATAAATGAATAAGTTTTATCAAATTAAAACATTCGCATCATATAATTTAATTTATTATTATAAAAAAGATATTGAATGAAAAATAAACATATTTTTATCTAGAGCAAAGACTCTAGCATTTTTGGCAAAATAATTTTGGATAACAGCAAGGGAAGCAAGTGAATTCAATTTTTTTCGCTAAATGTCCAATGGTCAAAAAATTATAGCTTAGAATGTATAATTAGTATGTTATCGAGATGAATTATTAAAATCCAAACCTATAATAGCTCATACCGTACAGCGCTGCATACATCATTGCATTTTCGTAATAAATTGGCAACATATCACTATTCAAATTATAATCACTGGTTAAAAAAACATTTTTTAACTAGATAGTAACTAGTTATTTCTAGTACAAATAATAACTTATTTACCCTTATTTACTATATAATTACTAGGTAATATATGCGCTTAAGCATTTTAGCTAAAAATATATTAAACTACAAAAATGTCTAGTAATTATGTAGTAAATAAGTTATTATTTGTACTAGAAATAACTGGTTATAATTTAGTTAAAATATGTGTTTTTTAACCAGTGAATCAAATAATTATATAATATTCTTATTATCTTCTAGTAAGGCTTAAAAGCTTTAATATAATTATAAATTTAATTAAATGTATATCTACTATGGTAGAATAGCTTTAATAGTAACATCTAGATGCTTTATTTATTTTTGACCTCATGATTATTACTTATGAAAATTTTTATTAAAGAATTACCGAACATATCGAAAACTTATTTGATTGAAACAAAGCTTCATGGCTTCAGTTATATTTTTTGATGCATATCGAAAAAGCTTCAAAATGATAAATTTCAAGGATAGCGAAATTATTAAGTAAAGCTCTCGGAAAAGATTTTTAAATCAGATTTTACATCTGTTCAAGAAAATGCGTTAATCTCTATTAAAAGACGATTTACAGATGAAATAAGTAAAAATTTGGAAACATATTATTGAATGTGACGGATTAAAATGAAATCGGATTAAATGGAATATTATACAATGTAAAAAATAGACAAGCCATCGAAAAATAAAAATTTTTGAGGTGCATTTTTTAGGGTTAGGGGTTAGGTTTAGAGGTTATTTTTAGGGTAGAGTTTATAATAAACAAGAATAAATGGATTTCAGAGAGTTAATAGAAACCCTCATATAATTTTAATCCGATTTCATTATGATCCGCAACATTTATGTAAGAGCAAGGGTTCTAATATTTTTAGTAAGTTAATATTAAATGACAGCGAAGAAAAAACAAATTAATTTTTTGCGCTAAATACCCAATAACTAAGAAGTTCATAATTAATGTAGTTTTTAAAAGGAAATTACTAAAGCTGAATTTATAATAGCTTTGAGTCATTAGATAAAATTTTTTGAGCGATTAATAAAGGTGAAACTATAACTAGCAAAAAAACCTTTCATATCAAAATGATACCTTGATTTTTACGCCGTTATATTATTAGATATCAGATATAGAAATGCGACTTACGTGAAAATCAGAAGCTTTTTTTACGTCTACGTATTACTATAGATTTATCAGGCACCAATACGTACGTACGAACGTAACAAACACGATACGTGATGATATCCAATTAATATAATGTAACACGATCAGGAAAGTCCAAAAATGGTTTGAAAAAATCAACCTTCGTGTACAAACAAAAAATTTTCCTTATCTAAATAAACAAGCTTTAAAATTTTTTCGGTTCGCGTTTTTTTTGATGGTTATGCTGGGAAAATCTCAATCAGCAACATATCGGTAATTTTGACAATACTGTCCGAACAATCATTTTAATTTCTAAAATAAAAAAAATAGCTACAAAAACTTTGATGAAAATTTCAACGTAGTACAGAGAGACTTCCCTCCATCGGGATCATAGTAAAAAAATTCAAAAATGTGCACTTAGAGGGCGTACATTCACGGAGAACATATATAGTGCTGTTATAAGCTGGGCCAGACTATTTGTGCAATTAAAGAGATTTACATAGAGAGTGTATTTTTAGAGTGTGCATTTAGAGAAGTTTCTCGGTATAAGTAAAAATTTGAAAACATATTATTGAATGGGACTTGCTCAAATTTCTGTAATGCCAGTTAATTCTAATGATTAATCTAATGAAAATTTTTTAAATGTGAAGACACCTTATAAAATTGTTCATCTCTTATCCGTTATTTCCAAATATCTGGTGACGATGTTATTTGGCATTTGTAGCCGTATTGCTAGATGAAAATTTATGAGATAATTAAAGGAATCTACAAACGGACTAATATTATCAGTAATTCTTCCACCTCGTGTGATTTTGAAATCATTACCGCCCAGAATGATGAGTCATTTTCAATTATTATTAGTAAATATATATATATTGATCTACGAATTGAGTTTTTTTTATAATTATAAGGATAACATCAGAGTTATTGATATATTAATTAGTGAAAATAAACATACCCTTGAATAATATCGTTAACAACGAACACATATATGTCCATATGGTACCAATTTAACATATCTACCTAAATCCTTTTTAAATTTATTCCATATAGTCGTATGTTCTAACAAATTGTGTATATATACTTTATCCAAAGTCTTCTTTCTTATACAAAATCCAATTAATGCATCCGTTAATTTTTTGTCACCAAATTTAATTTCTAATAATAGTTTTTTTAAAGGAGCATTACAATGATCAAGAAAATCATCAATGTATGGTGAATTATACAAATTAAGATAATGTAATGATGATAGCAATATGTTAGCAAACTTTAAAACGTTTGTTTTCGTTTCTTCTTTTTTTGATTCATTATCAATCCACTGTAAGGTGAGAAATTGAAGATTTTGTAAATGGCAAATAAGATTTAGGAATTGATCAGAAAGCTTAATCTCAGAAAAGCTAAGATAAGTGATGTTTGGACAGAAAGATATAAGTTTCTCTAATAATAACGGTAATGAATCAATTTCCTTTTGCTCCGAAGAAAGTCTTAATCGTTGTAATAATGAGCCAGAACTTTGCACTAATCGTAACATACTCGATGCATTAATCGTACGATCACACAATGATAAAGTGTTAATCTTATGATAATTATTGCCTAATATGTTCAATAACCTATCTGTATTACTTATACGAATAACTTCCAAATTTTTGATATATTTAATATTATTAAATGCTGTGCTAGTAAAATTGCAATATATCATTACGAGTTCTCTTAATGAATTTTGTTGACTTTTCAAAACTGAAATGGTGTATCCAGAACTAAAGAACAATTTGAGACGCTTAAGCTGTTCTTGAGATTTAATGACGCAGGCGAGTGTGTGAATTAGTTCCTCATCATCAGTCTTTCCGAGTTTTAATGAGCTAATTTTTTTCGCATCATCATTCAAAATTCTTAATAATGTAATAGCGCTTTGGGGGCATGGATCAATTTTTATAGAGACAGATAGCTCTTTGATCTGAGAAAAAAAACGTTTGTTTCGACCTAATAAGTCATATATCACTGGCTTAATATCAAAGGCTTCATCACCCGTATCTTTACCATTGGACGGATCTAAACGAAATTCAGATAAAGAGGCACCTCTCTCGATAAATAACTTAAATAACAAATTAGTCACGTCATATTTTACTGACTTAGTATCCTTTTTCAAATCAATATTCGAGTCATTAATCCAATTTTTAACTAAAACACTCAGATTAGATAAATGCAAGATCTTTAAAAATCTTGCGTAATGAAATAGAGTATTAGGAAATTCTATAATTATTCACATTTGTTTAATATAACACTATCATGTTCATTGAGTGATGAAAAGTATCTAGATATAACCGATGAATTTCGTAATAATGAACATACATCTTTCCAAAGAATAGGAATAGATATATTGCTCCAAAAGTGGCTTACAAGCACACATGAATATAAAGAGCGAATATCTTCATCTAGATTATTTAGAATATTATCCAATAATTCAGGCATGTCGCCCACTTTTGATGCCATTAAGAGTATAATTGTTGTGTTAATTAGATCGCTTGTCTGTCGATTAGGTCGTTACTGACTAGGTCACTTGTATAATTAGATCACTTATGCTAATAGGATATGTATTTAAAAAAGAAATACAGAGAAGTCGACCAGGAAAAAAAGATGTGTCAATTAATACTGAATTGAGAAATGACGATCATTTAAAAAAAAATAACACATGGGTACGTGGATTCAATATAATGATCTACATATTGCATAAGCTGCATTTTTCATACGTGAATTGACGTCTGTTATTTTTTTAATCTCCACCGATTGAAAAGTAATGATGTATTTTATATTAAACTAAATTTAGCGATATAATGGAAATTGCATAATGTATTACGTATTTTATTTGTAAATTATGATTTGTACAATAAAAAATCACCAGTGGGTTAACCTATAAGAAAAGTGATCCGGTTGGTTTCGGGAATGCACGAAATGGCACGCCGACTTTTTTTTGCACCAATTTAACAAAAATTTATAAAAATTAAAGTGAATAAAGTATTGCTCATGTGTTTTTATATATTATATTTTAAATCTTCATTATTAATACATATTAATTGTAAAATTTTTAATAAACTATTTAAAATTCTCTTTGCAGTGATTTGAGATCTTTATTTAATTTATTACTAAAATTGCACTATTTGTATTATTCAAATATTATCTCTTCATACGTTATGCAGGCAAATTTGCCTGTGAAATTTATAATTGCTAAAAAACGAAGTGAAGAGGTCTCCCAAAATATAAATCCAATTTGGTTATATTTGAATAATAGTATAGTGAGGTCCGAAAGTTGCACTTATCAAGCATTACTGCGCCGCACATTTGTAAAAAAAGTGAATAACGATAAAGTTTAGTATATACCTTTTTTTGAAATCGGTATATATGTTATGCGTCATTTTTTAATTTGCGTCAATTATTAATTGACGCCTGTTATTTTTTAATTTGAAAATGACA
>CAJVPY010003046.1:0-14811 GCA_910591965.1 Dentiscutata erythropus | reverse complement strand
AAAATTCTGCAATAGAACAAATTCCATAGTTTGCTCACATAATTTTGATTTACTTAGTTGAGTTACCACCCTAGTACGTACGTACATACTTTTATACATGTATACATGTTTCAAATACCTCCATTTTTGTATGTACGTACGTATTTCAATGGTCAAATAATTTTATCACACCCACACTACACATATATGGTAAGTTTTAATAAAAAAATTTTTTTTTCATTCAATATGATGTTTCAATCGAAAAATGATCGGAGCCCAAAAATGTAGTTTAACCAATTATATCTTAACTCTTTCCAAAAATGGATAATCATGAATCGCTACTTTCATCAAAAAAGAGTTCCATGAAAATCAGCATAGAACATTTAAGTATTATAACGTTTTTATCACGACATTGACCAGAAAATTTGAATAATTACGGTTATACTGATAAAAAAACGGCACAATAGTCACAGATTTCAAGAACATTGGAATAAATACTCGTCACAGATTTCAGCTGATTATCAGCAAATCATGAGTAATCAACTAAAACTATACGCAATATAATTACACTTAAGACTTCCTAAAAACGAATAAATGAAAATCAATAATCCTACTAAATTAGGATTTTTTCAAAATCAGCATAGGCCACAGCAAAAAACATGAATCAAACCATCCCTCACACATTTCATGTGATCGTACTGGTATTACTAAATATAGTGTAGTGTGCATCAAATGAGTGCCGCTAGGGGAAAACTCGGAATTCTTAATTAGAATTTCGCTTTTTAGAACAGCAATTAGTGAGAATGAAAACCAGTTATGGTAAGTTTCAGATTTTCATTCTCACGCACTCAAATGATATACAGTCGATACTCCATATGCGCACTCTCCATAAACGTAATTCACATGCATTTTCCCTATAATGATACTGTATAAAGCGTGAAATAACGTTCTGGTGTTATTTGAATACCGGGTCCTAACTTATATATGGTTTCAAATTAGCGCTTATGGTGTTCCGGATTAACGTTATATGTAGCACATAATTTATTGTGCCGATAAATGATACGTTACCCTATACGTATACAGTCAATACACCATATGCGCACACTTTATGGATGCCATTCACTATAATGATAAGTGTATATTATTTAATATTATATATGTAGATTATTCTCCATAAATGAATAATTGTATAAATGCACTTTATTCAACAATGTGTATTTGTGGAGGGTTGACAATATTGGATTTTCTTCAAATAAGCACATGGGCTTATTTCGCATTAAATAGAATCATTATCAGTATAGTGCACGCGATGTGTACTTGAAGAAAATCTGCTTATAGAGTGTTGACTGTTATGGTCCGTATTGGGCCGGATTTAACCGGCCCGACCCGCAATTTTACAAGCTTGGGCCCAGATTTTTAGGCCCGTAATCAATTTGGACAATACCGGGTTGTCCAAAAGTAACGGGTCGGGGCTATAGGTGCAGAAATTTAAAGACGTATAGATACGTCAAATTGACGCATTATTAAGTCAAAAGTGTCTTATTGAGTTAGGTAGTAATAGTTGACATTTGTAATAACTGATTCTAAGAAATTTGCCGCAATTATCATAATGACATCAATGTAATCGGCATAAGAAATCTTGATCATTAATTGTCACGTAGTTCTCGAAGACCCCGTATACCTTGTAAAAGGTATGCAAATAGATAATGAATTAATTAGTAAGATAAAGAGGGTGAAAGTAGAAGAAGAATATAGAACGATCGATCCACGTGATTGTGTGATCGATCAGGAACGTGTTGGAAATTGAGGGGTCGGAGGTTAATTGAGATGTGGGCGGCACATGCAAGATCGGGTATGATAGATACCTTGATCGACTAATGCATGAATGTGACGGATTAGTTAGAGAACAATGAAAAGTCTAATTAATTAATAACAAAGAGATAGTTAAAATGTATTACAAGATATGTAATTGTTGAATCACATAAATAGGAAAAATATAAATAAAGAATTCAACAGTCTTTCGACTGGAAAATTGAGTAGTATACGAATAAATAAAGTAGTTTATACGTGTTAATAGTGTGTTGTTTAAGAAGGTGTATGTGTGTCTCTCAAGTCAAGTGAGACTATAACATTGAATTAACCAACTGGGTTGGATAGCAGTCACCATGGTGATTGCCTAGCTCTTTGACAGAGAAGGACCTGGGTAAGCTAAGTACTCTCGCAACGAAAACGATGCAAAGATCAAATAAAGTAATCGAAAGACTCAGGATCGATAAATTAAGTAACACCAACAAATTAAGAACGATATCAAACATCAATCAAAATAAATAAGAAATTCAAGACGTTAATATATATAAGAAAAATATCCTCACAACGTGAATAGCATAAAAGATTGAACAAAATAGTCAAAACTCAAAGACCATTTAAATAAGAAACATTAAAATAAGAAACATAACAACAAGAAACATTCATTAAAGAACATTTAAATAAGATAAATTAAAATAAGGACATTAATACTTAGAGTATATAGTGGTTATACAAACCTATTAAGAAAACAATTAATATGTCGACTCAAAATTCCACCAAACCATTTTACCATGGCAGGGAAGATGAAGATATTGAGGATTTCATCTTTGATTTTGAGATGTATGCTAAATCAAAACAATGGGATGATGATAAGAAAAAGAAGGTTATTGGGCTTTATGTTGATGAAAGGCTAGAGTATGAGTACGCACATTAATAAAAAGTTCAAATAATTGGACAGAGCTAAAAGGAAAAATTGAGAAAGCTGCGAAAACAAAATACCACATCGAAGAAAAGGTGCAAGGCTAATGCAGATAAAGCAGGAAGTAAATGAATCAGTAGTTGGATATTCCAACTGGTTTGAATTATATGCTTATAAAATAAGAGATGAGGTGCGTGATAGGGAAAAACGAAGGTTGTTTATAGCAGGCTAAAATCTGAATATCGATCGAAAGTAGAGGAACATTTTCCAGCTGACTACAATGAAGCCACGAATCTGGCTGTAAAAATTGAGAGATATAATAAGGACAATGAATTTGACTTACAGAGGATAAATAAGACCCTGATAGAAGGAACTCATAAAAATAGTAAAGATGATGTCAACAAACTTACAAAGGCTATAGTAGCCCTAAAAATTTTCCAGGTTGAAAAGAAACCTGATGACAGTATTAAAGAGATAAAAGATACTTTAAAAGAAATGTCAAAAGTAATAAAAGATTTAACAAAAAAAGAGAATACTCAATGGCAGTATGATTGAAACACAGGACTTCGATGTTTCACATACCAAAAAGATGAACACATATCTCATGACTGTCTGGAGAAAGTATCAAAAACCCGATCTGAAAGTAGGTTTGAAGAGTACCAAAGAAAAGAATGAACTTTTGGAAAGGAAAATGAAAATCAAAAGGACTCCAATATTTGTTTGATGGAATTTACCAATGATGAGTCCAAATGCAATAAGAAATATTTAATGTAGAAATAATTAACAATCTAGAGCCCAGGCTAGCAGATGTTAGAAACCTAGAAAAAAGAAAACAAGAAAATATAGGAAACGAAGGCCTAGTAAAAGGGAAAGGACCCATAAAGTATATGAAATAAAGAAACTAATGACTTCTTTTAGTCAAAAGAAAAGGAATAAAGAGACCATAATGTATATACCAATAACAGAACTGACAGAAAACTTGGATGTACTAAAGGCCGTTGCTGATTTAAAATTTAACATTTCACTTGAGCAACTATTTAAGTAGTTGCCCAAGGCTAGGAATGAGATTGTGAGAGCATTGGCCCAGAAAAGAAAGGATGTTGATACAATAGATATGGATATAAGGATATAATTAGTGAAAGGAAATAGAGCACAGAAGAATAAAAATGAAATTGTACTTATGTGGCCTGCCCTTATAAATGGAGATTTGGTTAATGTGCCTATAAATCCAGATCCCCGCTTAAATTTAATATACAAAAATTATGCAAAAAAAAGGGGACTTAGATAGGATCGGGCGTATGGAAAAGGAAGAATAGCGGATAATCAAATAAGTGAATTTGAGGGATATATACCTCAAGTGGAAGTTGAAATAGAAGGAGTAGTAACGAACTAAGGCTTTTATATTATGAAATTAGCGAGCTTTGAAGTTTTGCTCAGAATGCTATGGATAGCAGGCACATAGTGTAACCTTAGCTGAAAAGAAAATGAGTACTGGTGCACTGTGATGTTGCCAAAAAGACAATCATCTTTTGTCATCTTAGTAGTGCCGTGAGTTGGATTAAAAAGGATGAAAGTAACAACAAAGATGAATACGAAGAATATGATGATGATAATGAGAGAGTGAATCAGGTGACAGCAGTTCGAAGATTTCTAATAATGAATGATGAGAAACAAACCTTGAGAACATGTAGTCAAGAGTTGAAAGATCAAGGTAAACAAGGTGAGAGAAGTGAAAAGAAACTTTCAGAATATGATGGTCAAAAACTTAATTAAAAAAATGAGTTAGAATTACGAAACAATTGGAAATGATTGGGTAGTCAATATCTGAATGAGATTAAATGACAGTTAAAAGATTAAATTGACCAAAGCATGTCATATAAAGGATATACTGCAGAAACTGAAAAGACATTGAAGGTGACGGAAACTATGGTATTGTAAAAGCTCACAATAAACAATGCTGATTTGGGCCAGAATTAACCTTTGAGCAAAAGCAATATATAAAAGGGTGGCTATTAAATGAGGTATCAAAAACGTTCGCTTTTAATTTATCAGAATTAGGACAAACTGACTTAATAGAATATGAAGTGAGAACAAAAAGCTCTAAAATGCTATCTATGAGGTTAAGACCAATAAGGATTAACAATTCAGAAAAAGTGCAGTTATTCGAAGAACATCTTAAAGAGATAATTTGAAATGGATTATTAGAGGAAGAAAATAGGCCTTACACGTATCATTGTTTTCCAGTGGATAAAGAGGAAGGTGGAACAGATCGTATATATGCAGTAGGCAATATGAAGCTGTTAAACAAATTTATAATAAACATAGCTACCCGCTGCCGATAATTAGAGACATACTGAAAAGAGCAGTAAGACATGAATGGTATTCAAGTGTAAATGTCTTTAAAGGATATTGGCAAATACGAATATGTGAAGAAGATAGAAATAAGGTTGCGGTTTCAACGACTCTGGGAGTATTGCGATACACTGTAATGTGTATAAGTTTGAAAAATGCTAGTGAAACTTTCCAGAGGTTAATGGACTTGGTTCTAAAAGAGGAAAAATGGAAAAAGTTAGCAGCAGCATACCAAGATGCTATAGGCCTTTGGACAAATGGTGATTTTAAAAACTATATGGCCAAATTTTTCAATTTAGATAGAACAGGACCTATATTTGCTGCAAAGAAATAGTTTATTGCATATAAAAAATTAAATATGTATGGCTACATAGTGAGTAAAAATGAAAAAAAGTTGACAAAAAAGGATTAAAAAGGATACAAGACTGGCCGGAGCTGAAATGTCAAACCAAAGTAAGGTCATTTCACGGTGCCATTGGATACTATCAATAGTTTATAAAGAATTTTAGCCAAATTGCGAGGCCGATGACCGATCTAATGAAAAAGGAATATAAGTTTATTTGGGGCAGAGAGCAAAAAGAATCATTTAATAGGTTGAAGGAGTTGTTGCTAAAGAATATAATCTTAAAAGGACTCAATTGGAAACTTGCTAGAAATAGTGAGAGGCTGTATTAGTTGTATACTGATGCATGTGAAGTTTCGTTAGGCTTGGTATTAGAACAAAGGTAATTTGAGACCAGTAATATTTGATTCAAGAAAGTTGAAAAAGCACGAAGTTAACTATATAGTGACAGAGAAAGAGTGCTTAGCGATTGTTTTTGGATGCAATAAGAATAAACGATATGTTGGGGTAGATCATCAGGCTTTGAATAGTTATTCAATAAAGCCAAACTTAAAGAAAGACTAATGAGGTGGGTACTGGCATTGCAAGCATTTGAATTTGATGTACGCTACAAGAGTGGGAAAAAGTATGGTAATGCCAACGGGATATCAAGATACCCGGATTATAGTCTAGGTAAAAAGGAGAGTAATGAAGAATTTGTGAAAGATATAATAATGCGAGTAGATAAATTATCAAAACAGAATCAAGACCTGATCTGAATAAAAGGATACTTGAAAAATTTTAGTTGGTCACAGGATGTAGAAAAGTCAAACTTACTGCGATTAGGAATAAAGATAAAACGTTACTGTCTAATTGGTAAATATTTGTACAAAAGGGCAAAAAGTGTTCCACCAAAACGAGTAATATTTGGTAACGACAAAAAGTAAAAAATTTTAGACGCAAATCATTGTGAGATGGCGGAAGAAGAAGGGCACCATGGAATTAATAGTACTGCCAGAAAAATTACAGCTAGGTGTCTAGTAATGTATACGAAGATGCAAAAAGATTGTGAAATCTTGTATACAATATCAAAAATGTGCTGTGAAATTGGTTAAAGAACCGATTCATATATGTTGATTGTTTAGAGCCACTGCCTAAAACATCAGATAGGCATGAGTATGTAGTATTGGCAGTGGAAGAATAAGAGGTATGTCGAGAGAAAGGCACTAAGGAAAAAGAATGCCCTTGCAATTGCATAAGTTATCTGGAATGACATTATAACACACCATGGGTGTTTCGCTGTCTTAATTTCGGACAGGAGAACCGAATTTAAGAAAAATGTAATATTAAAATTAGCAGTAAGGCTAAATATAGATCAAAGGTTCATAGCCAGCTACCACCCAGAAGCGAATGGGCGAGCAGAATGCACAGTGCAAAAATTTACATGAATAATAAGAAAAATATATGCTGAAAAGCAAAATAAGTGGCACGAATATGTTAGGAGTGCTTTATGGGCTATATATATGACTATGAACAACTTAAAGTACTCTCTGTTTCGACTAGTATATGGACGAGATGCAATAACACCTATTCAACTAATAATAGAAAGCTACCAAGTATATGTGGCGAGAAAAGAATAGACAACCGATGAATTGTTGGAATATTGAACTAAGCAAATCAAGATTATGGTGGAAGATTTAAAAAGGGTGCAATTTGAAAAGGATGAAATAAGACAAAGGTGGAAAGAGATGCATAATAAAAAGATGAAAGTGAAAGAAACTTATGATGTAGGTGATCTGGTTTTAATTTACAACACCACATTAGAGACTACTTCTCGGTAGTTGAATTATCAGAAGATGGGGCCATATAGGGTTTGTGAAATTGGAAAGTATTGACAAGTATATATTGATGAGCTTGATGGAAGCGAATTAAAAGATCCAGTAACACGAAACAGAGTAAAGAAATTATTTACCTGGGGTGATGAGACGTCGATTCAAAATGGCAAAGTTCTGAATAGAGAAGACATGGCCTCAAGGATGAGGACCAATGGGGGTCCAGCTCATGTTGTGTAGTTCTTGAAGACCCCGTATACCTTGTAAAAGGTATACAAATAGATAATGAATTAATTAGTAAGATAAAGGGTGTGAAAGCAGAAGAAGAATATGGAACAATTGATCCACGTGATTGTGTAATCAATCAGGAATGTGATGGAAATTGAGAGATTGGAGGTTAATTGAGATATAGGGCAGCACATGCAAGATCGGGTATGATAAATACCCTGATTGACTAATGCATGAATATGATGGATTAGTTAGAGAACAATGAAAAGTCTAATTATTTAATAACAAAGAGATAGTTAAAATGTATTACAAGATATGTAATTGTTGAATCACATAAATAGAAAAAATGTAAATAAAGAATTTAACAGTCCTTTGACTGGAAAATTGAGTAGTATATGAATAAATAAAGTAGTTTATATGTGTTAATAGTACAAAGTGCATCATTTAAGAAGGTGTCTGTGTGTCTCTCAAGCCAAGCAAGACTATAATATTAAATTAACCAACTGGGTTGAATAGCAGTCACTATGGTAATTGCCTAGCTCTTTGACATTAATGTTACTTGATTATGTTCTATTGTAAGATATGTCAATACATCTTTACAACAGAATGTAACAATTATATAAATCTTTTACCAATCATTATAGTTTAATTTAAAGCTTTATTTAAATATTATCTAAAAGAATCAACTTAATTAAATTAAAAAACAAATTGCACAAATGTTTTTACACAAAGCAATTATTTTACAAGATGAAACTTCTGAATCTAATTTAATCATTAATGAGGACAATAATTTTGAGCTATCTAAATCTGTTAAATGACCACAAAAAAAAGGCCAAAAAGAGCAAAGCTGTAATTGATGAAACTTCAGAATCTTATTCATGTCTTCTTGAAAGTGATTGTTTTGAGACATTTGACTTGGTTAAATGGCCACAAAAAAAAAGCTAAAAAAGGTGGATCAGCATTTTATGAAGTATGGAGTTATTTCATAAAAAGGTAAACAAGTAAACTCTGGTCATTATAAAGCTATGTGCTATTACTGCAAAGCATTTCGGCTAAGAGGTAAACCAAATGATATGAAGTCACATCTTGCAAATGAATGTTTAAATATATCTATGGATATTTAGAAGTATTGGTGCAATAAGCTTGTAGAAGACAATAATGCATATTTAAAAAATTCACATTTAAAATCAATTTTATCTGTTCAAGTTAGTAATTATTATGATAAAATTCTTCTAAAGATTTGAACTGCTGCTAATATCCTATTTGAGGTGGTGAAAAATCTATTTCTTATAGAGTTATTTAAAGCTCATAATCCTGCCTATGTATTACTATCACATACAATATTATCTGAACAAATACTAAATAAAGAATTTGCATATAGATAATAAATTAGAGAATGCTAAGCATCTAATATTAAGTATTTATATAATGATAATAAAATTTTGCAAATATTAAGCATATAAAGTTTTATTTATTAATATATATTTATATATAAATAAATATTTAATTTTTTTAAGCTCTTGATGGGTGAACTTCTAAATGTGATAAATCTATATATAACTATTTTGTAACAACCAAGAAGGAAAAGAATATCTAATTTCAATAAAAAATTATTCCTTACAATTACATACTGGTAATTTTTTAGCTTCCAAAATTTTTGAATATTAGTGAACCAATTGGTTCTAAAAAATTTGTAGTAGTTGTCACTGATGCAGCTTCAAACTGTTGAGTTGCAAAAGAAAAAATACAAAAAAAATATAACAATATTTTAAATATTCATTGCATTGCTCATGCAATTAATTTAATCACTGTAGATTTAACAAAACTTACTAAAATAAAGACATTTATTAGTCGATGTGGAAAGCTGATAAAATTTTTTAATAAATCACCTCAGAAGTTAGCATTATTATGACAAGGATTATACAATATGAAGATTAAGTTTGAGGGTTTGAAATCATAATGCCAAACTCATTGGTGATTACTCTATAATACAACTAATTCAATATTAGTTGCAGGTTCTATATTTGATTGGGTATATTATATTTTTATATAAAATTTATATATATTATATATATTAATACAGTACACCCTCTCAAATCTGATACGTATAGTGGACAGCTTTTGTATCGGTTTTGAGAGGTTATTGAATTTGAAAATTGATTATAGCTTTACATGATTACAAATAAATTTAATTAGCTGGATTATATTTCTTATATATATAATATGTTGCACAATACCTAATCTTAGCTGATCAAATTGATTTATATTACCTGTCAAAACCAATATCTTATAGATATCTGGTCTTTTGAGTATCAGTTATTAGAAATAGAAGATTATTAGGTTTTAATTATGAAACAGACATGGTGAATCAATTTTTTATCAGTTATCACAGATTATCAGTTTTGACAAAATTGCTTTTGAGAGAGTGTACTATATATATAATAATAATATATATTAATATATATAGATTTTAGTTAAGTATTTAAATATAGTTACAGACAATAAAGTTTTTGATTTACTATATAATGAAGAATTTTTGCTATGTATTGACAAATTGAATCTATTTAGAAACTAATAAAAACTTATATTAACATGTTAGAAAGTAGTACTACATCTCTGTCTGACTGCTATATTTGTATGATTAAGTTGGCTATTACAATATATCAATTTCCAAAATCTAACTTGTTTAAACCTGCTATAATTAAAATATTTAATCAATGCTATATAGAGTTTTAGCATCCATTTTATTTTTTTATACTACTATTTACATCTATTTTATTATAGTATAATTATTTTATATATAATTTTTTTTTATAATAATATTAAATATCAACATTACTAAAATGCACCATTGGTGTTCAACATCATAATAATCTTCACCAATCAAATTTTTTAAATACTGTGTAATATAAAGATCAGTTGTAACATAAATTTTTTGTTGTTTTGATATTTTTTAAAAAAATATCTTCTAACTCAAAATTTTATCTATAAAACCATCTTTTTTTTAAAAAAATAAAATTTCTTGCAAAATTTTAATATATACTATATCTCACCCTAACCCTAACTATTAACTCTAACTTAATATTTATTAAATTTAATTTTGTTTATTTTTTTTTGTTTATTTCTTTAAATTGATCTTCATGTTACACCACATATTAGTGTTAAAAAACACTATAGGTGCATTTTATATTATTTCTTAAATATTTTTAATTATTACTTATATTTTTTTATTAAGAATTGGTCTTAAAGGTAAAGCATTTTGTGATGCTGCAATTACTGCTTCAACTTTATAGAAAAATTTAAGGCATTCAAAGCAAGAATATAATGAGTTAATTTTATTATTTCGCAATTATAATGCCAAAAAGAAGCTATTTAATCTATTCTATAGTCAAGGTCTTAATACTTCAATACTCTGGTGGGATTATTAAAAGGCAAACCACATCATCTTTCAAAGTTTGTACAAAGACTTTTTAGTATTTTGCCTTCTCAGGCTAATTGTAAGAGAAATTTTTCTAGATTAAAATAGTCTATTAGAGATAAATGTACTTATCTTGATATTAAAAAGCTTGAAAAATGGCAGATAAATGTTTGAAATGATCTTACTTATACTAAAGCTGAATTAAGTAATATAGTTAATCTTGCTTTAATTAATAATTATATTACAGATAAAAAAGAAAGAAAATATAAAATATGAAAATAATGACAATCAAAATCTGTTGACTCAAACTAATCTAGTTTTAGAAGATACTGTAAATTTAAAAGATCTGATTTTCCAAAAGAGAGATATTGAATCATGTAAAATTTTAATTAATAATTATAATGCTAAAAACAGCAGTAGCATTAATATCGATTTTAATCTGGAGAATCTTATTGACTCAATTTTAAAAACTGAATTAGATGATTAGGTAATTTATTAATTTCTTTTATAGTATTTGAATTTAATTGCTTCTAATATTTTTATTATTGTAAAAATCAATCTAGTCTACTTATTAGTAAAGCAATAATGATATTTTGATTCTTTTAGAAATACAAATTATGTATATATATATAGGGTGCTGGTATTCGTACCCCCCATCGCGAAAATTTCCGACGATCACATAATCACGTGATATATCTTGTACGTGGTTCTTACATAACGCACTATATATATCAGTATATGCTATTTCGCAGATAACATCAATCTGTATAACTTAAATGTGTATTTTTAATAGTTAACTACGTATTAGTATAGTTACAGTTATCTATAGTTCGAGTATTTAATTGTAGTCACACCATTAATGTTCGCGAAAAGAGTCTTACTTGCCAATATCATTCGCTTTATTATTTATTACTTCATATCATCACTACATGCCATGTAACTATTTACTTAGTTTCATCGTTACGCATAAAATCGTTATGCATACGATTATTATGCATAGTTTGTTATGCATAAAATCGTTATGTAAATTGATACATAGTTTCGTGATTGCATAAAAGTAAAAATCTAGAAAAGAAAAAGTTCAAGTATTATTAAATGTATAAAAAGACATGTAAAAAGCTCTTGGTAAAGGCAGAATTCGGATGCCTAAAATACTTATCTTTAATAAAGTACAAATTTTTTAAAACCAAAATTTCTTAACCTATTGATTGATTACATTATGCTTCCACCACCTTTAGTACCATACAATACTGCAGATGAGCTTTTCCAAAGTGTTCAACAATTCGCAAACTCACAAGGTTATGCATTAGTAAAAAAAAGAACTCGTAAAGATAGACATGGTGAATTAAAAAACATGGAATTACGTTGTGATCGGGGTGGTATATATAATAACACAAACCTGACTGAATCTACACGCCATAGACAAAGTAGTACTAGATTAAATGACTGTCCCTTCGAATTATATGCAGCTCGACGTAATGGTTTATGGCATCTTGAAGTTCGTGATTCAGAACATAATCATGAACCTTCAAGTGATATATCAGGACATCCAATTGCCCGAAGACTTACTAACCAGCAGTTAGAAAGTGTTGCAATGATGACTATCGCTGGCTCACGTCCCCGAGAAATTATTTCAACCCTTCGGCAAAATGATGAATCAACGTTAGTTACTAATAGTGATATTTACAATGCACGTAAAAAACTTCGGCAACAGAATTTAGCAGGATGTACTCCAATTCAGGCTCTTATAAATAAACTTCAGGAAGATGACTTTTCATTTGATTATAAATGTAATGATATTGGAGCTGTTACTCATTTGTTTTTTGCACATAAAGAATCTATTACTCTTACCCGACAATATCCATTCGTGCTTCTTATGGATTGTACCTACAAAACCAATAAATTCAAAATGCCCTTATTGAATGTTGTTGGTATAACCAGTCACAACACTACCTTTTTCTCTTGCTTTACCTTTATGAAAGGTGAAGATAAAGATGATTATAAGTGGGCGTTAACACGGGTTGCTCAATTATTTAATGAAGGATCAAGGCCTGGAGTTATTTTAACAGACAGGGAATTAGCTCTTATGAATGCTCTTGAGACAATTTTCCCCGATTCGATTCATTTGCTCTGCGTATGGCATATAAGTAAAAATATCTTAAAAAATTGCAGATCGCAATTCCCAAAAGGTACAAAAGACAATGATGACAATGAGTGGAAAGACTTTCTTGGAAGATGGAATGATATTGTTAGTTCAGAATCTGAAGATGAATTCGATACAAAATGGAAAAATTTTTGTTTTACTTATAATAATAAAGCCAGTGTTATATCCTATCTTGAAGAAACATGGATGCCATGGAAAAAACGATTTGTAAAAGCTTGGACTAATGAAATTCTTCATCTAGGAACAACAGTGACTTCTCGTATTGAAGGCTCACATGCAGTTCTTAAATCATACTTACAAACATCGACAGGAGACCTTCACCGAGTTTGCACAACAATTACTCTAGCTATTACCAACCAAAAAAAAGAAATTGATTCAATGATTGAGTCAGAACGCATTCATATTCCAATTTTTGCATGCAATAATTTTCTATATGCGAATCTTAGAGGCAAAGTCTCAGTCTTCGCTCTCAAAAAAATAAATGAGCAGCATAAGCGAATTACTTCACAAGAACAACTGCCACCATGTACCGGGTCTTTCTCAAGAACAATGGGCTTGCCTTGTGCTCATTATATTCAAAATTTAGATGTTAATCAGAGCATACCACTTGAAAATATCCATAAGCACTGGTGGATTCAAGAGCGCCCACCAGTACCACAAATTGAAGAAAACATTTTCCATCACGAAGACCTATTGCAGCCTCTTTTGCAGAACATAAAGGAAAGATATCAAGAATGGCCTGAACATCAACAAACAGCTGCCAGAGAAACATTAAATAATATGATTGATTCTCCAATAATGACTCTGCAAAATCCTCAAGTAGTTCGTACTAAAGGACGTCCTCCTGGTGCTCCAAATAATCAACAAACCAATACTACAAGAAGAGAACCTTCTGGATTTGAATTTGTTGAACCCAGAACAAAGCAGTGTTCTATTTGTAAACAGTCTGGGCACAATGCACGTACTTGTCTAAATAGAAGTAGTACAGAATAAAATATTTAGTTATAGATCATTTTACTTGAACAATTAGGTTATACATAGCTTTTCAAGTTTCTTCATAAATAGAGTAGTAAGATAATCATCTATTTCATATTTGAGTAACGAATGGTCAATCAAATATAGCATTCAAAAATAAATTCAATTTTGAATCTTTTAACTGTATTAGAAGTAAATTCAAATACTTTCTCTTTTAACCAGTCATTAAATCTTATAAGTTTCTATAAAAATAGATTAGCAAAGAATAAAGTGTTAGTCATTCATTTATATTTGAGTAACAAACTTGCTAATTAGTCGTTGCATCAAAAATAAATTCAAGCTCAACTTATACCTACATTAAAAGTAAATCTAATCGTTTTCGCCCCTAATAAGTCGTTAAATAAATGTATATTCAAATTCTTACACAAACAGAGCGGTAAAAATAAAATGTTTTATGTTTAAGTAATCAGTCATGGCATTCAACTTTTACTATATTATAAGTAAATCCGGTCGAATTAGTTCTTTAGTTTTCAATCGAAAGCATTATTTTAATGATCTATCATGTTATCATGTGATCATCGGAGATTTTCGCAATGGGGGTACGAATACCAAAAGTGGGGGGTACGAATACCAGCACCCTATATTTTTTATATATAACTTTTTTTTACTTAAATAACCTATTTTTTGTGTCTAAATAAAGTTGTTCAGAATAAAATTTTGCATTTATAAAGTTCGGCACTTTTTCATTTTGTTAACATTTTACTAAGTGAAAAATTGGATCAAAGTTTTTGGCAAAAAAAAATTTTTTTTTTACCA
>CAJVPY010003045.1:0-14813 GCA_910591965.1 Dentiscutata erythropus | reverse complement strand
TGAAGAAGATGAAGAAGATCAAATTGCTAATCAAGTTGCTACAAATATTATTAAAGATTTTAATTCAAATTTAACTGTAGGCATAACTAAAGATCAATTAAGCAAATTTTGGCGACAAAGAATTAATAATTATATACAAGAGGCTAAAGAAGATATTCAACAAAAAAAAAGTCAACAAAAAGAAATTCAACAAAAAGAAATTATTGAAGTTGATGACTCTTCAAAAACAATGTCTGTTGAATTTGACAATTTATTACAAAGAAGTTCAGGTTTATCAGGTATTTTTGATGATATAGCTCTTAAATTTTCTAAAAGTATGAGTATTAGTGAACTTAGTGAAGAAAAATTATAGAAGAAGAAATTGAATCTCAAATTGAATTAAAAAAGATAATATTAAATCTCAAACTGAATCAGAAAAGGATGATAATAATAGTAGTATATCTAAAACTCAGCAAAAAAAAATAGATAAAGGAAAATATAAAAAAATTGTTGAATCTGAAAATAATGATAGTGATACTGATAATAATGATGATTATGATAATAATACTACTTCAGAATCTGAACAATCTAAACAATCTGATAAAGAAGATTTAGAATCATCAAATATTCAACAAAAAAAAAAAAGAAATACAGTAACTATTAGAGAGTTTGCGGTATATAGATTTATGATTAGAGACTCAAACAGAACAAGTAGTATATTACATCGTGCTGGAAGGTTATTTCAACAATATATAGTAGACCAATATGTAAAATGAGAAACAAATAATTTAAATTGGCAATATAAGAATCAAGCAAAATTAAGAACTGAAACATATCATGGATTAAATGATATGATTTATAATGAAGATGCTGATTTAAATCAAGTTGGTAACCAAATAATATTGTCATCAAGTTTTACAGGATCTACAAGATATTTTCAACAATTATACCAAGATGCAATGGCAATTGTTAGAAAATTTGGAAAACCTGATTTATTTATTACAGTAACTTGCAATCCAAAATGGCCTGAAATTATAAGTGAACTTTTATCAAATCAAAAACCTTCTGATAGACCAGATTTAATTGCAAGAGTTTTCAAATTAAAATTAGAAGCAATAACTTATGATTTATTTGTAAGAGGCATTTTTGGAAAAGTTATTGCTCATGTACATGTAATTGAGTTTCAAAAAAGAGGGTTGCCACATGCACATATTTTAATGATATTGGCACCTGAAGATAAACCAAAAACTCCAGAAGATTTTGACCAAATAGTATCTGCTGAAATACCTGATAAAGATAAACTACCAAAATTATTTGAAACAATTAGTAAAAGTATGATTCATGGACCTTGCGGAGATAAAATCCATTATCTCCATGTATGATTAATGGAAAATGTAGTAAACATTATCCAAGAGAATTTGCTAAAACAACAACAACAAATAAATCTGGATATCCTACATATAGAAGAAGAAATAATAAAAGAGAAATTAAAATAAAAATAGAAAGAAAAACAATTTCTATTGACAATATATAGATTGTTCCTTATAATCCATAACTTAGTCAAAAATATAATTGTCATATTAATATATCTTTACAAATATATTTACAAAGGAGAAAATAGAATTTTAATTTCATTAGTAAATCCAAAAAATGAAATTAAAAAATTTATAAATGCAAAATATGTTTCTGCTTCTGAAGAAATCTGGAGATTATTTAATTTTGGTTTACAACAAAAATTTCATAAAGTTGAAAGACTTCCAGTTCATTTAGATAGTTAACAAAATATTCTTTTTAAAAAAGATAGTAATATATCAACAACTCTTAAAAAAGGAAAACATACAAAGTTAACAAGATATTTTGATCTTTGTAATAATAATCTTGATAATAATGAGATTCAAAGTTTAAAATATATAGATATTCCAAAATATTATATTTGGAAAAATAATAATTGGCAAAGAAGAAAAAAAGGTGGTGAAAAAGTAATTTCTAGAATGCATTTTGTTAATCCAAAAAATAAAGAAAGATTTTACTTAAGAATATTATTGAATATAACTCCTGGTGCTAAAGGATTTGAAGATATAAAAATAATAGAAGAAATAACATATAATACTTATAAAGAAGCAGCAATTCAACATGGATTAGTAGATGATGATAATGAATGTGATTCTTGCTTATTTAAAGCAGAAATATTTAAAATGCCTTCACAATTAAGACAATTATTTATTTCTATTTTGGTATTTTGTCAACCTGCAAATATAAAATATCTTTGAGATAAATATTTTGATGCATTAACTGAAGATTATGATAAAAATGAAGATAGTAAAGAATTAAATATTACAAAACTATTAGTATTTATTGAAAAATATTTAATTCAAAACAGATTAAGTCTTTCTAATTTTCCAGAACTTCCAAAACCTAATTATAGTTTATTAGAAAAAAACCAACAACAACCTTTAATTGCTGACGAACAAAATATAACCAAGATGAAATTGAAAAAATATTACAAGATTGTGATAAATTAAATATTGAGCAAAAAAAAATATTTGATATTGTTATAGAAGCAATTAAAGGAAAAAGAAATTAAAAATTATTTTTTATTGATGGACCTGAAGAAACTGGAAAAATATTTTTATATAATATAATCTTGGCTTATATAAGATCAGAAAAAGAGTTAAATAGAATTGCAATTGCTATAGCATCATTAGGAATTGCCTATTCAAGATTAAAAATTCCATTAAAATTAACTAAAACTTCTTCATTAAATATTTTAAAACAATCAGAATTAGCTGAGTTAATTAGAATTGCTAAGGTTATTTTATAGGATAAAGCACCAATGATACATAGACATGCACTTGAAGCAGTTGACAGATTCTTTAAAGATTTATTAAATAATTATGATGAACCTTTTGGAGGCAAAGTTATGATTCTTGGTGGTGATTTTAGACAAATTTTACCTGTTGTAGTTCGAGGTACACAACCTCAAATTGTTAATGCATATTTGAAATCTTCTAAACTTTGGAGATATTTTAAAAGTTTAAAATTAACAATTAATATGAGAGTTTAACAACAAAATATTGAACAAAAGATTTTGCTGATTTTTTATTACAAGTTGGTGAAGGAGAAATATTAGTACATCCTGATATTGGTAAAGATTTTATAAAACTATCAGATGATATAGTTTTTAATAGTGAAGATTCTAGCAAATTAATATCAGAGATCTTTAATAATATTAGTGCAAATTATCAAGATAAAAGCTATATTAAGGATAGAGCAATTTTATCAACAAAAAATATTGATGTTGAAGAAATTAATCAGCAAATTCTTAATATTATTCCTGATAACAAAGAATATAAATATCTTTCTGCTGATTCTGTTGAGGATAAAGATCAAATTGATCAAAGTCTTTATCCAATTGAATTTTTAAATACATTAACACCAAGTGGAATGCCACCTTATAAATTAGTGTTAAAAGAAGATATACTAGTTATTCTTTTATGTAATCTTAATCCAGCTGAAGGATTATGTAATGGTACAAGGTTAATAATTAAAAAATATTATCAACATACTATATATGCAGAAATTTTAACAGGAATTAATCAAGGAAAAGAAATATTTATACCTCGAGCAAAATTAACACCAAGTAATACTGATCTTCCATTTCAATTAATAAGAAAACAATTTCCTATTAAATTATCTTTTGCTATGACAATTAACAAAGCACAAGATCAAACAATTTCTAATATGGGATTATATTTGCCCAACTCAGTTTTTACACATGGGCAATTATATGTTGCTTTATCAAGAGTTCAATCAAAAGATAAAATTAAAGTCTTAATTAAAAATGAGCATGTAGAAAGAAAAGATGGTGTATATACTAAAAACGTTGTATATAAAGAAGTTTTTACTTTATAATTTTATTTTGTATATATATAGTTTGTATATAGTCTCAAAAGTATTAATTTTTAATTAATTGTATATAAAATAAAAAATCATCATTTTTTATAAATTATATTAATATTTGATAGTGATTTTTAGTTTAAATTTAAAAATTAACAAAAAATTAAAAACTTAAATTTTAACAATACTTAGTTCTAAAAACTAATTTATTGAGGTCTAAGAATTAGCAAAAAATTAAAAGCTAGAACCCGAGCAACGCCGGGTCTTATGCGCTAGTTACTTATCATATTACTTCTAATTTGCTTCTTGTACCATTTCTAAATTGGTGTCTCTTAAGTGGGCGCTCTTGGTGCTTCTAGTTTGGTGTCCTCGGAATGTTACTCTAAGAGCCTAGTTCGTATCTCAAGCCAGGTACGAGACCTGCTGCCACAACCAGAATATTATTTCACAATCTTCAAGCATTAACGTCATATACCACCAAATTAGTCTATCAATCTTTCTATAGTACTCCCTATTGGTATAGTAATACAGAGGTCTGGATCCTTAGAACTGAAGTTAAGTACCTCATTTAATTACTGTTACAATTTAGTAACCTAGGACCTGCACCTCTGCTATGTTTTATCATAGACTCCCATATAGGTTGTGCAACTATTACTCTTTAGCCTGTCTTTATTTTCATACTACTGAATCACTTGCTTTCATACTTTTTGGAGTTTCTTTTAGCCAGTTTTTCTTGTTTCCTTGTGCCAGAGGTGTTCTATATTTAGTAAAACCATTCTCTTACCACAGCTCCTTGCTATGTTCACTGCTTCTCTCACTACTTCTGGATATATCACATTTAGCCATCCTCCCAATCAAGATCCCAATGCCGCCTTGTTGTTGGTATTACCTTGCCAATTGTAAATTCACATGCACAGCCTTCTGCAGTATTACCTTCTGCGACCCATATTATATGCAGTGCCCAGACTTCTTCATAGCTCAGGGCTCCTTCCAAGAATTCTTTATCGGCCAAATATATATATCACATGGTCTTACTGCTACAGAGTTTCGCATTTGAAAGCTCCCGAAAATTACAGAGATAATTAATTAAATTAATTACCACCTAGTGTTTAGATCCGGATATCTAACCGGATATTCAGATAGATATCCTGTTTTAATTCTCTTAATCCGAATTTGTAAACAGATATTATTAAATTATCCAGTTTTTAATCTGGTTTATATCTGGTTATAATATATCATCATGGCGAATTTATATCACCAATCCTTGTTAAAATAAAATTAGATTCATACCCTGAATTAGAATCTAGAACAGGTTATCCCGTTCTAGAATCCTTAAGCAGGTTGACCAGTTTATAAAATAAGATTAATATTAAATTAAAATTAATATATTAATTAATTATATATTATTAAGCCGGGTAACTTAATAATTCAAAATCAGATAGCTCTATTCTGAATTATGACAATTGGGTTTGAATCGGGTAGATTTCAATCAGAAGTAAAACACGTATTTAAACTATGGAACTTATAATAATTTGATTATGTATATATATTAAATAGAGGTATAGTAAAAACTATACCACACTTATAATATCGTTTCTTTCGATTATTATATTATTACCTTTGCAAAATAATATATGAAATTACTTTAAAAAACAACGATTCAAAATCAAAGTCATGCTGAAGTTCTCTGATTGGCTGATATCGATTGACATATAATATCCAGATAAAAAATCAGATTTATAAATATAAAATAAAAATCCAGATTTATTATCCGCTTATCAAAAATAATATCTGTTATCCTTTTTATATCCAGATACAACTGGATTTTGTAATCCGGATCCAAGCACTATTACCACCAGCTGTAATTGAACCATTGACCTTGTCTGTGGAGAGTTAGGTGCCCAAACTACTAGGCTACAGGACCCTAACCCTAAAAACATTATTATAATATAATTATTACTAATTGACAACAAGTTATTAATTAGTAATTATAGTATTAATTAAAAAAGACCTTCTTGGTTAGCAATTTTTATTAAATCAAGTTCAGACACTATACATTTTGCTGAAAATACATCAAGCAACACGTGCACTTTTGGTGTCTAATTTAAGTAGTTCACCCAAAGCAGTTGCGCTATGCTAAGAGTTTTATACTTTCTGTCATACCTGTACCCCAACTATGGGGTACCTATTTAAACCTTCTAGTCTTAACATATTTGACCTGATGCCTATCTTAATGCGAGTGTAACTTACTATTCAAATATAGATTTTGTAATACTACTACATAAACAGCCAACTTAGAACACTTTACTATCCTCAAAGGTAAGCCCAACAGAGTGATATATATCCCACATATACATTTATTTGTATATTTTATAATATCTTCCTAGTTAGTATCTGTTATGCTGCCGACACCGAGTTCATATTTCAAGCTACTCTTTAGAGCTAGGTTGGCCAATGGACCAAAATATGGCTTAGCAAATGCCAATAGACTATGTCCATTGGCCCAATAGACAATATCTATTGACAATTTATTCAGAACCTATTATAGTCCATTGCCAACCCTGCTTTAGAACACTGCTGTAACTCGATCTGTATTTCAAGCTACAACCTTCCTAATTAGTTTTCTATTATATACTTATTGCTCTTAACAGTTCACAACAATCTCAGTACCCATATTTGAAACCATCTTCTTATCTGGATTCTTTATCAGTTTCTTCCTTACTTCTAGCCGGCAACTCAGAAAGGTTGGTCTGCTCAGGCTTTAGGTGCCTAAAGGATGCTCTTCTCTTGGTTTATACTTTCAGAGCATATGCCATTTTCCTCTAGTGCAACAACCCGGTGGTTCAGCTAGTGTGTCCTTCACTATAGGACCTGGTCACTTGGTTCTCTGATCTTGGGTCCTGGTTCAAATTCAGCTCTCCTGTGATACCGTTAAAGATCACTGTTATATCCAAATTTGGGACTTCTCAAATGAGTTTTTGGTTATGCCGGTTTCTTGGATTTATTGTGCCAAAGCTCCCATTACAAGATGGTATAATCAAAATTACAGATTTAGTTCTAGATTCAACTGATAAGTATAGCCATCAACCGAACATAGGCCTATTTTTCAAATATCATTGTCAGTAAGATTTGAACTCTAGACCTGCTATTTGGAGAAGGTAATGACTAGACTACTATACTAAGTTACTACACCTCTAGTAATTATAGTATTATAATAATATTATAATAATATTTTTTTAAAAAAATATTATTATAACATAATAATTATTAGTTGTAAACCTATTGTGAGAAAAAAACATTTTGAACATGTTTTAAAAACATTATTTGCTAATTTTAAAACCAATATTAATTTTTTACAAGTTTTTGTAAAAATTCTGCAGATATACTACTTAATTACACACTTGTATTAGTATAGTTCCATTTAGTATAATCAATATATTATACTTTATTATATAAAAGTATAGATATTTATCAGGTAATTTTCATCTCTTAAGAGGGTACTCTCTAGGGTATCCAGAATTATGTGATATGACAGAGTAAATTATGTATACAATCAAAGTCAAATTATGCGATAGATGCGAATTATACAATTTCTTATTTAAATTTGTCAATTATGCAAAATATTCAGAATATTCTAAACTTTCTGTATCGAGAGTTTTTAAAATTTTTACCTGTTAAACACTACTTTTACCAATCATATTTTACCCATATGCAATTATGTCTTTTTTCTCAATTATGCAAAGTATATATAATGCGAAAAAACAATAAATTATATATATAATTTCATATTGCATAATTCTAGATACCCTAGTACTCTCTCCCTATCTGATACTAAACTAGCTAATTAAATTCTAGCAAATAATATAGATAGTTTAATTTTTATAATTATTTTTTATAGTTATATTTATTAGTGTTATGATTCTATTTTTAAAAGACCATTTAGATTGAATTCAGATTTTATTTTGTATATCCAAATGATAATCTGAATTTGAGCAAATCCAGATTTAACTATTAAATTCAGATTTTATATATTGTTGACTCTTCCAAAATTGATAACCTGTTAAATCTGATAAAAAATTAGTATAAATCTAATAGTTTATAATGTTTTTAAATCTGATAATCTCTTAATACTACTATTGGCCACTGTATACAGTATCCTCCAAAAATAATATTCCTGTAATTAAGACCTGGGTATTATTCACCACTAGTGAATTGACTCGATTATATAATACTCGATTATTGATCGACTTAGGTTAATGATTGAGCACCAATTAATAGGCTCGAGCAACAATAGGTCAATCAATGATCAATAATACTGATCGATCAAATAAATATATATTTGATCAATTAAAAAAATTTTTAATATGATTTTATTTAAGATATGATCCAAGTGCTTCTAATACATATAATTACAGAATTTGCTAGAGCGGCCACTCCATGCATTTAATATGTTAATTGTTTAAAAAAAGTAAATTAAATTCTAAATTTAAATATTTGTCACATAGATTCAAAAAAAAAAGATCAGGTTAGCAAAAAGTAATATAAAAGATAGAAAATGTGATATAGGTATCTCACAACAGTATCAGAAGGTCATAAGAGTTAGGATCAGGTGCCAATATGGTGTAATTTTAGTAATCGATGATGAAAAATCATATTATTAATTAATTAAAAATAGAAAAGTATAATGTAGTATAAAAAGTGATATATAAATTTAAGGGATGATATAAATAATGAAATATAAAGTATTATAAAAAGGATAGAGAAAATAAATAAACATACAAAAGGGTAACTCTTGTATACCCAAATTAGGCTTACCATTACTGCTTAATTCTTTGACAATAATTCCAATATTTATAGACCAATAATTAAGCTCCAGTTTATAGAATGTTGCTAGTTTACTAGCTGTTGTTAAGAAGGAATCAAAATCAAAAAAATGAATATTTTAAAATCTACTAATATAGATAATGTAAAGGAACGCAAAGGTATAAATCTATTATTAAGATAGATCTCGCTGTTGGAATATTGAATATTAGTGGTGTTGGTAAAACATGAATATTTTATATATTAGACACCACCTAGCCAAATATGACTAATACAAACTTCATTGAAAATATGAATATATATAAAGTAAACAGATTAATTTGGTGAATAGGAGTAATTTGGTAAATTGCAAAATCTCAGGATCCTTTGGTCAAAATTAGACAATTTTACTACCATTTGATTTGTCTCATCAAAATAATTCGAATGGTACAAAAATCATTTAATTTCGATTACTAGGTCACGAGATATTAATATCTGAATATAATATATTAAATTTTTTTAAAGAAGTTAATACATTATATTTGGACACACTCGGATGCCAATATCTTATAAACCTGTGATTACAATCAACCAATTTTTGTACTATTCGAATTGTCTAGATAAGACAAATCGAATAGTAATAAAAATATTTGATTTTATTCACAAGATTATGATATATGTCTACAATTCGCCAAATTACTCATATTCGCCACAATACTCTTTTCCAATTCATGTTGTATACAATTGTTAATAATTTGTGACTCCGTGATCCAAATTAAATAATTTTAGTACTATTCGATTTATATCAATGAGACGAATTGAATAGTACTAAAATTATTTAGCCAGAACTAATAAATAACAAGTTATGTGGGATTTTTACTAACTTTGCCAAATTATCTCTATTTACCTTATGTATTTAAAATTAGTGATGCATAACATCAGCTAGATGTTTTTAGCAGGTTAATTAATTTTAAAGAATCTGCATCTAATACGAAAATGGCAAGGTTTTACTGAAAGAGAAAAAGGTTAGAAATTATTTTTTCATAATGTACATAGTTAGAATTTTTTTTTATATATGTATGTATATATATATGAAATGCTTTTTTATCTAGTTTGGTACTTGTTATAATTTTAAAACAGGCAGTGCATTAAATTAAACTTACACCGCCAATCTTGTTATTATAATTATCAATCAAGTTTAGGAGCTATTATTTTCTTTTGCTTGCAAGACATTGTAAGCATATACTAAACTATTTTTTTAATCTGTTAATCTACTATTAACTAAAAATATAGCATATATAAATTCTGAATTCAATTCTTATGCTGGTATTTGGCAAACTTTAGTGCTTTTAAAATGTCTAATTTAAAAAAGCATAAGAATTCGACACTATTCTTTCAGTACAAAAATAAGAAAAATTGTAATAATAATGATGATTAGCTCTCTGAAAAGCAAGGGCCTCAATGGATTGATATCAGAAATAATAAAACTAGTTGGGTTTGAAAGCACTTTGGAGTAAAAACTGATGGCTATACTTACTGTAGATATATTATAGACTAGGATAAAGCAATAGAATATAGATAGAGCTGTGTTTATAATTCTCAAACTAGCAGTATAAATCATTATTTGGGGTCTGTTTATAAAAAATATGAAAAGAAATTAGTAAGCAAATTTTAATTTATAATTTTAATAAGTTTATTCTATATTAATATTTTTACTAATACATATCTTTATTTTTTTAAAAACAAATAAAAATTGATAATCAATTAAAGAAAATAATACTGCATAAAGAATTAAAACAAACTGAATTACAACATACTGTTACAGATTGAATAATAACAAATTCTCAATCTTTTAATGTAATAAATGAATTAGAATTTCAAAAAATAATAAAAAAATTTGATCCAGCATTTCGTTTATCATGTTATAGAACTATTAAAAAAAATTTAAATATTGGATATTATAAACCATTTTAGGCAATGAAAGAATTAATTAGTAAATCTTGTAATAATACAGCTATAATAACAAATCTCTGAACTTCATATACAAAAGATGAGTATATCAGAATAATCTGTTATTAGTTAAATAATAATATGGAGTTATTTGATATACTTATTTGTATTGAACTTTTTAAATATTCTTACACTGGTAATCGCATTCGTAATACTATTATTTCTAAAATTACATCTTTAGATTTAATTGATAAAGTTAAAGTAGCAGTTACTGATAATGGTTTCAATATAGTAAAGGCAATTCGTGAGTGGAAAATGTTAAGCATGTACCATACTCAGCACATACTTTTTAATTATGTATAAATAAAGCATTGTGAAAAATTAAGCTATATACAAAAAGATACAAAAAATTAAGTAGTTTTTTTAATTCTTCTAAACAAAATGAGAGATTAGAAGAAGCACAACATCAATTATTATCAAGATATGAAGATCTAGAAGCTAATCAAGATGTACCAAATAGTTCAGTTTTAGCTTAAGCTAATCAAGATCCATCTAATTAAAATTTATCAAATGTAACTTTGGATAAAGAAATAGATAAAGCAGCAATTTAAATTCCTTTAAAAATTGTAAGAACTATCAATGAATGTAATACTTAGTAGAGATCTTTTTTGGCTTCTTGGAAGTGCTTAAAAAATTTAAAAGATTCTATAAAGCATATTATTTTTAAGCTTTCTTTAAAAACTAATAAAGAAGCAAAAAAAGATTATAAAATATTAAAAAAATGGTTCTTGAAATATTGGAAATAGGACATGCTTAATTATTTACTTGAACTTCTCAAACCAATCGAAGAAGCAACAGAATGGCTTAGTAGCCAAAAGTATTGCATGTTGTCACTAATATATCCTACTATGCAAGTTTTAAAATATGACTATGTTGTAGCCAAAGAAAATGATGAAGGTATTTTATTTTTATTCTTTTGTTGATATAAATAACAAAATTTGCAAATTGCAATTGTTATTGTGACAAATTAAATTTTTTTTTTTTTAGATTGTCAACGGGTCTAGCCGTAACTCATCTTATTTATTAATATTTATAATAATATAAATACATAGAAATGTAAAGATAAAAGTTCGGCACTACTCAGTTCCATATTGTGGTGCGAAAACCTAGCTCAGGCCTAAATTGCAACTCCATCTTACCAGATCACAGATGACTGAAATTATCTAAAAAAAAAAATTTTATAAAAAACAAAAACAAACTATAACTAAAAAGGGGAAATGAACAAAAGAGAGAAAAGGGAAAGAGCGAAGTAAATAAAAAATAAAAAAAACCCCAAAAAGAAAAAACAGGAAAAAATAAAAAAAAAATTTTTATAGAACAAGGATAAAAAGTTAAGAGAGATTGCACCTCTCTTCGTAACAAGGATACACTATTATAACCTGTACAAAGCTAAAAAATTATATAACAAATGCAACAATTATATATCTCTATTGTAAAGCTTTGCTTTAATGTTAAAAGTTCTTCTAACTTATAACCGCTTTCAGATATCTCTTTAACCGGAGGCCCAATCTGACTTCTCCGAAGTAGCACCGTATTTGTAAATAAACAAGTCATGTGGTTGCATTCTACTGAGTCCGTCTGAATTTGGAAAGTAAACAATGCCGATCTTTTGGAGGGATAAGCCAAATCTCTACTTTTTGTAAAAAATTTTGAAAGACCAACAGGAGAGCGAGAAAAAGAAAGAGAGAAGTCACCAAACCCCCAAAAAAAAGTGTGGCTTTAGAAAAGAAAAAGTTTTGTTGTTTCCTCTGTGTTCTTCTTTGAAGTAATGATCTAGAAACTTCGTCAATGAAGTTGAGCTTTTTGTCTACACTCCACCAAGATTTTATATACAAGAGTGTCTCTTGCCAGTTATCTTGTATAGTAATGCTCTTGGCTTGCATGCCAAATGTCTCATTAGAGGAGTCTCGCAAAGCAAATAATATTGACCTCTAGACAAACCGCAACGTAGGCCACAACTCTCCACCAAAAAATTTGTTTTTCTATTAGTGAGAAAATTTGGTTTTAGTAATTGTTAAAAAGAGTTGTATATTAGTTAATCCATTTTTAAATTTGTGTGACAAATTAAATGAAATCAGATTAAAATGAAATATATATTATAAAAATTGACAATCTACTGAATTTTTTTAGAGTTAGAGGTTAAGTTTATATTAAATGAGTATAATTTCATTTAATCTGATTTCATTAAGATTTGTAATAGTTATAATATTGTGCTTTTCAAATTATTGTATAATATAGACAAATATACTATAGTTGTATAAAGATATAAATATTGCTAAAGAGAAATCTGTTATCATTTCAATTAAAAAATTTTTTAGAACATATAAGCTATATGTTGTATTTCAAATTGAAATCTGCCTGATTCAGAATCTGATTACCTAGCTTTAGAATTCTTAAACAGGGTATATATTTAGCTTAAAAATTATAATTAAACAAATATGCTAGTCCTAATTCTAACCTTACAGTATTAATTTTCAAGCCAGATACTTTGTTCAAGAATTTAAAAGACAATTCTAAATTAGAACAACCAGATTCTAAATTAGTCAGGTTTCTATCTGGGATATGAATACATGTCATTTCATCAACACCTAATTTTACAGACAATTAATGTTTTTTTTACCAACAATTCTTTAAATCTAAACATAACTACTAGTAAAATAATTGTTTGTGAATAATCAGTGAGATAACATATTAGTGAAGTAATTATTGCACTACTCAATATATATATATAACTGGGTAATAAGATATTTTCTAAGAACAATTTCTCTATCTTGAGTATTTTATATTTCAAGTACAAGCTATCTATCTAGCTTTAGTGCTCAGGTATTTTAATTCCAAGTGCTATTTATATCCTTTTTTAGTATAGTACAGAATTTTTAAGAGATAACATATTTTAATTTAATTTATAGCCTGTGCAATAGCATTTTGCTTATATTTTCAAGGATTATCTTTTTAAAATGCTATTTCTCCAACTTTGACAACTTAGATTATCTGTTATTGATAGTTTGTTTCACTGATAATTTATTTTACTGATAGTCAATAGTCATTTCACTGACAAATTAATTATAATCATTATCATTAGGGTCAAATTAAAATTAGAGTAAGGTTAGTGCAATTTTTGTTGGTGAAATAATCTATTAATAAAATAAAATAAGATCAGTAAAATAATACTAATAAAATGAATTGCTGGTATTATGACTTTAGCAACAGAAAAATAGACTTCAAGAAGTCAATTTAAAATTACACAATAGATACAAATTTGCCCACCTCTATTAGTATTCCAGATATAAGTTTTTAAAATTATGAGGGCATTATATAATAGAGATTTTTTAGTAATTGAAAAGTGTTATAATCTATAGTTATTGTATAGTGTTTGGTATAACAATCCTGTGCTAATAAGTAATAAAAAAAGCACAAGTTGTTATATAAGGCCTATGCAATAATTTCTATATTTTATAATGTATAATTACTAATTATATAACAATAATAAAAATAGGGAATTGATATTTCCACACCCTTTTTTGATAATACCACACCACATATAAAACATTAATTTTTTAGATTTTTTTAACTTTGGTCAAAGATATCTTGGCACACACCTAATCAATTTTGATCAAATTTTTTTCTTCGAATTTTACAGCTTTCTATAATTAAAATAAAAAAAAATTAATCAAATTTGGTTAGGTAGGAGCCGAGATATCTTCAATCAAAGTTTTGTAAAATTCAAAACATCTATCAAATATAAGCTATTACAAAATTATTTATGAACTTTGATCAAAGATATTTTGGCACTCACCTAACCAAATTCGATTAACATTTTTTTATTTTAATTATAGAAAGCCGTAGAATTCAAAAAAAAAAAAGTTAATTGAATTTAATTAGGTGGGTGCTGAGATATCATTGATCAAAGATTTTGTAAAATTCTTTTTTTTTTTTTTTTTTAATATTTGGGGTGTAGCTCCTGCCCCAGACTTTTATTAATATTTAAGTAAATTGATATATGATAGTGCCGTAAATACATACATATTATATATCAGAACTAGGACTAGAACATCAAGTACTAAGACTATTTATCCACGGCTAAAACCCACCAGAGCCTGTCAACATTCCCACACATGTGATTGACC
>CAJVPY010003044.1:0-14821 GCA_910591965.1 Dentiscutata erythropus | reverse complement strand
TTTTTTTATTTGCATTCTACAGATTCGTAGAATTCAAATAAAAAAAAATTCATCAAAATTGGCTTGGTAGTTGTCGAAATATCCTTGCTCAAACTTTGAGAAAATTTTGGCACAGCTTTTGTTTTGATATACGTTTTGAGTTTTTTTAAAACTTTGAGCGAAGATATCACGACAACCACCAAACCAATTTTGACAAATCTTTTTTCTTTGCATTCTACAGATTCGTAGAATTCAAATAAAAAAAATTCATCGAATTTGGCCCAGTGGTTGCAGAGATATCTTCGCTCAAAGTTTAAAAAAAATTTGGATTGTTTATTTTGATAGACGTTTTGATTTTTTTTCAAACTTTGAGCAATGATATCTCAGCAACTAATGGGCCAAATTTGATGAATTTTTTTTTATTTGAATTCTACGAATCTGTAGAATGCAAAGAAAAAAAGATTTGTCAAAATTGGCTTGGTGGTTATTGTGATATCGTCGCTCAAAGTTTTAAAAAAATGTAAATCTGCAGGGGGGTATGGTTAATAAATTAGGGGGTATAAAAAATAATTCCCTATTTATTTGATTTAAATTTATTATTACTTTATTAATTATTAGTTAGAACCTTTAAAATATTTTATTAGATTAGAATTTTAACTGAAAAATTTATTAAGGAAATAAAAAGAAAAATAAAATAAAGAAGAAACAAAAATAGAAATAAAAATTATCTCAACCCAACAAAAACCCTAACTACCCTCCAAAATACTTTGTAATACCTAAATCTCTATCTCTAATTCATCAATCTTCGTCTCCAAATCTCATATCTGAACCATTAACCGATTTCGATCTACCTGCAATTTCTCTACCCGAATGTCGTTAAGAAAATTCTGCCATACCAACTTAGTTGGATTGTATTCTTGAAGCCGTGCCTGAAGGTTTGTGACTTGATTTTGTAATCTTCAGACTATTTCGAATACTAACTAGCTTTGTGGTGTTCTGGGCATCTAAAAGTTAACCAAGAAGTCATTAGAAAAGGATACTTTTTTTATATGCATATACTAAAAAAAAAAAAAAAAAAAAAAAAATGAGATTATAAAAAAAAAAAAAGAAAAAGGAAGTAATAAAGAGAAAATATCCACCGGGGCCATGCAATCAATTATACAAGTCATGAAGAAAATTAATCATCCAAGCACAAAGAATTGTTAGCTCACCTAAATGTAAATGACCAGCAGTTATCCTCGCAAGTATAAGACTTATGAAGCTAAGCACATGGCCCGAAAGTATACACATCTTCAACAAGAAAAACAGCAGCAAGACAAACAAGACAAGAGAAAAATTCCAATGAAATTTAGAACTAAAGAAAGAAAGAAATAAGTATTAGATAAGAAAGTTTTTATATAAAAGAATAATAGAAAAGGAATTGTACCAAAAGGAAGATTTGTGTGAAAAAATTTTGATAAACGAATACAGAAAAGATAAGAATATAAATAGAATTAGAACAATTGATAGATTTTCTTATACAAAAGAAATTGCTACATGATATCAACAAGAAAAATCGCAACAATAATGATGTGATTTACAAATTTGGAAGAGAATTAGTAATTTAGAGAGATTCAAATCTAAATTTAGTACAGAATCTAGAACAGGTTCAGAGACCTTACAATTTTTAAGAAGAGAAAAGATAAGAAACAATTAAAACACATGTTAGGTTAAAAATTTTGCTAAATTCGTTAAATTGCCAAGCATTGTTTACAAGATTTTTGCATATGGTTGGCACAAATGAGAAACATGTGAGAAGAACAAATAAAAACACATGCAAGTGGATTTTAGCATGTGGATATACAAAAGAAACAAGCATGGGTTAAACGAAACAGAAGTGTGAGTTAAACAAAATAGAAAAGGTGTTTCAATTATATAGTACAAGTAAACACTTTAGAAGATATTTAAAGAGTTGAAATTTGTCTTTTATAATTTTAATATCAACAATTTTAATTCTTGACACACTTTGAAAAACTTTAACAAATATCTTATTAACCCTACAATAACTACTGCACCCTCTTGGATTAATCTCTTGCTTTACTGAAAGATATAGAAATTTCACCAAATTTGTCAACAGCTGCAATACCCTGGAACCATTATTTGTGAGTTATTGGTTATAACAATCATGCATGGTGATAAATGCATATGCAGTATCTCATCTTTGGATATAGAAAATAAACACCTTTTTAGCCTACTAGACCAACTCAAAATAGACATTATGCATACAGCCTCTATACAGGTATTACCGGTTGAAGTATCATCTTTAGACAAAGAAGATTGGACCACTTGCTTTAAAGCTATACATAAAGATTACAAAGCTGCTATTAAAAAGGATTCCTATAATCAGCAACATGCCTTTGCTTACGTATACTATCTAGAAAGTCTAGCCCTGGAGTACCCAAGTAATATTGGTGAAAAGACTTGGAAGAAATTAGGCAAAAATAGGAAGAGAGTTTAGATTAGAGTTCATAAACTTTTTCAAGCTACAGGAACTGATCAAATTTACTGTACCAATACAATGAAGCTCAGAGACCTTAATAATTTAAATATTGAGGAATTTAATGAGTTACTTGAATTTGTTAGATAGCATAAACGTGGATAAGGTTTTTGGTAGACCAAAAACTTAAGAGGAGGAAAATGTTGTGAAACAGGTTTTCGTAAATTAACTTAGTGTAGTACATAATTTAGATTTTATATTTTATATTATTTAGTTTATATTTATTGACTTATATTTTTATATCAGATATTTATTATTATATTTGTATTATATATTATTATTGGCATAAGAGTTAACAGAAACTTTATTAAGTAAAATATTAGAGTAGAGCCACTGTAGCACATACTGTGGCTAAGATAGACAAGGTAGTATTAAAGATAATATATGGCTTTCAATTCCCTCAACATGGCTCTTAAGTCCCTTAAGTTTTTCAACTCTCTTAACACAGCCTTCAATTTTCTTAACATGGCCCTCAAGTCCCTCAAGTCCTTCAACTTCCTCAACATGGTCTTCAACTCCCTCAACACGGCCCTCAACTCTCTCTACTACTTTGGCTTGACATGTAAAAGATATATAAAAGGTGCATTTACCTATACTTCTCTTATTTCCTCTTGTAAAGTATAATATTTCCTCTCTAGGGTAATTCCTATAGGCAAGGCTTATTACTATCTCTTATTTTAATAAAGTTATATACTATTACTATTTTGAATCATTTGCCTCCTGCTAGTGAAGTAATTCAACCCTTCACTTCCACCCATGTATATTCATCAAATATATCACTGCACTGGGTGACCTTGTTACTGTGCTATATTGGTACTTAGAAGGCTATAGCATTGTAACCACAATACCTTAGAGTACTAATAAATAGTTAAGGCAAGATTGCCGAATTAAAAAAAAAATTGAATATTATATTATAATTGCTTTCTCAAACAATAGTTGTTTAATTTATAAAAAAAATCACCCAATTGATATCTGATTTGTATTGGTTTTATCCTAATAGCATGCCGATTTGCATCATAAATCAGCACCAATCAGGCAGTCAAATTTAAAAATTAATATAAATCAGGTAGTTATCAGGTTTAGATATAGTATACCTGATTTGTATCTGATTTGCTAGCTTTTGACTAGTAATACTTGGCACTTTTGAAGCAGCTAGATATTTATATGCTGTACAAACTACAAATCTTTAAAAACTCAAATCCCATGTAAAAAATCCCAAATTCCAAACTAGACAAATTCTATTTGAGCTGACATAATTTCAAACTTTGGCCAAATCCCAAATCTATCCCAAATTTCAAACTTATTCCAAATTCCAAACTTATCCCAAATCTCAAATTTTAAATCTCTAGTTCCAAATCCCAAATTATAGTCAAATTCCAAATTTCAATTCCAAATTTCTAGTTCCAAATTCCAAATTATAGCCAAATTACTTATTTAAACCCAAATTCTAAAGCAGATTAATATTTAAAAAAAATTAATGCCTTAACTAAAAAACAATATAATATTTACTATTGTTTTTGAAATCTGGAGTTTCTCAAAGAAAACTTTTTCTTTACTAAGCTAAGCTCTTTTCAACTTCTAAGCAAAGTTGTAGAAAAGTGGTTTGCAATCATAATGGCAGTTAAAACATTAAAATCGGCCTAGTAAATTACAAGATATAGGCATTTTAGTCTTTGTAACTATATGTTTTTTTCTTTATATTTAGTACTTAGCAAAAGTTTCCTACATCTCTAACTCAGCGCAGAAGTAAGATAGCACAAAAATTTTTTTTAGTTAAAAATACATGTGTTATAAAAAAATTAATGCATTGTATAATCACTCTGAGCTTTAATAAAGGCTTCTACATAACTTCTCATACTTCTTACTAAATTTTTTGCATATTCTTTAGGTAAACTATTCTATTCTTTAGTTATTTCAGCCTTCAAACAACTAAGTGTGTGAATTTTTTTTTTTTGCCAGGTTCATTTTCATAAGCCTCCAGATATTCTTAATCAGGTTTTGGTCAGATAACATTGATGGCCAGGAGATAACTTGGATGTCATTTTCTTCTTTCCATGCTTTTATGATTTTTGAATAGTGCTTTGAATCACTATCCTTTTGCAAGATCCAATTATTGCAATGTTTGTCAAAAAGGTCCTTAGTGGAAGGCAAAAGGCCTGTTTCATACAAAGTAGTTATATATTGCGCATTAAAATTACACATAAAGCAGACCAACCTGCCAAAGCCCGAAGAAGAAAAACAGCTTTATACATAAACCTTCAACAGATGCTTGATGGAATGGGTTATGTTTCTCTGTTCTGAAAACTGCTAAGCTTTTTTTAGTTATTGATTCAAGCAAAAAGTACTTTCGTCAGTAAATATAACAGAATTCTAGTTGAAATACTTATGTTTTTTTACCTTTAAAAAGCATTTTTTTCGATACTTCTTCCCAAGTAAGAGTTTTAAGAGTTTCACATAATAACAATCTTCACTTTTACCAAGACAATATTGAATAGTGCATACATTAATATCAATGTTTCATTTTAATAGCTCATGGCAAATTTCTGGGTTGTAATGTCTTCGTTTTCTTTTTCTAGCTACAAAATCCTTTTGTCTTGTCTTTGGGTAGTGACTCTTTAATGATCTGACCTTGGTTTGTCACTCAGGTCCTTGTTCTCTTGCTACCAATAATGCACTATACTTTCATTACAGTGAACTTGCTTTGCAGTTTCACGTATTGAAAGCTTCAGGCCTTTCAGGTGGATGCTCAAAAAAGGGGTCCCTTAAAGCGAGGCAGATTAAGTTATAACTAACCAATCAAATTGTTAAATTTGATGATTCCAGATCAGCCCGGCGAAGCAAAACAAGCGAAAAAAAAAGAAATATGCGAAAAATAGAAGAAACTGTAGTCTAAACCCACCTTGCAGTATTAATAAAAAATGTCGAGAAGGTAATTTTACCTATAGAAACTACCCTAACACTAACCCTAACTCAAGGTGGGCCCTAACCCTAAAGTTAATGAAAACGGCATTTTACGTGATCTGCCCCGCTTTAAGGACCCCCTCAAAAAAGCAATTTCATATCGCTTATGTAAAGGAAGAGATATTTTTGCGGCTAAAAAGTTGCTCATAAGCAATACATATATTTTTACTATCAAACCCACCCACCCAAAAAACGTTAGTACAATCTGTATATGCGATGTACTATACGTGAATAAAATTTCATGGGCCCACATGTGATCCTTTGAAATTAGAAAAGCAGAGAAACTTTTGTCAGGCACTATAAAGAAGAAAACATATAATCATGAAGACTAAAATGCTCATATCTTGCAATCTACTAGGCTGATTTTAACATTTTAACTGCTATCCTGATCGCAAGACACTCTTCTACAACTTTGCTTAGAAGTTGAAAAAGCTTAGCTTAGTAAAAAAAAAAGCTTTCTTGGGAAACTCCAGATTCCAAAGACAATAGTAAATATCACACTTTTTACTATATTTTGTTACTGGTTCTTAGACAGACTATGAATTAAATAATTAAAATATAAGCTGTAAAATTAAGGTATTAATTTTTTTTAAAATGTCAATTTGAAGATTTGGAATAGTGGAATAATATTTGGAATTTGTGATAATATTTGGTGATATTTGGAATTTGGGATGATATTTGGTGGGATTTCAAGTATAATTGGAAAATCCTATTTGTCCAGGTTTGTCTATGGAAAAATCCCAAATCCCAAACGTTTGTGCGGCATGTATAGCTGGGTATTGCCTAATATATAGTTAAATATTAACACTAGCCAAGTTATTTTTTAATAAATTAGTGCGTGGTTATCAAAGAAAAAATATATATACTGTATATATATAAATACTTTTCAAAATTTCAAACAAATTTGCCTAAAATACAAATAAAAAAAAGTAATCTTATGCAGTATCTACAGTATTATAAATTTTATTTGTTTTTATAAATTTTATATAAAAACTTCTACAGCAAAAAAGAGCAGTAGAATAAAAATTTTGATTTTATAATTTTATAAAATTGCATTCCTATTAAAATAAATTTTTTTTTGGTTTACTATCTCTTTTACTATAGGTAGGCAGTTTTATATAAAATTTTTAATGCAAATTTTTTTACTTTAGGGTTAGTATTGAGGGCCAGAATTAGGGTTCGTGAAGAGTTTTGAAAGCGTAAACCATTTTTACTTAAGACATCTCGCACCGATTAATTAGCATCATAACAAAAGTGCTATTTTTAATATATACAGTAATATATACTGTATGTTAAATTTAATACTGTATTTATATGATTTAAAAATCAAATATTAAACAAGTTATTATAAATTTTAATGTAATAACCTTTTTCTATTATAAATAATAAGTTTAATTGAAGCTAAAAATCACTACATTTCCTCAAACTCTTCTTCTGGGTAATCACCTACTTTCACCTTATTCGGTCTAACAAATGCACCATACTTATCAGGACAAGAAAAATATCGTTCGCCTTGAACAACACCATCATGTTTTCCAACTGGTTCATCATACTGTACACCAACCCAATAACCAGGCTTAAATTTGGTTTCACCTTAAAAATTTAACAAAAATATGGTTTTAGTGAAGCATAAAGAATTGTTGGAAATTTATTTGTTTTTTTTACTTACCAACATATTTGACAGTTCCTCGACGCTTTAATCCTTCAGCATCACCAAAATCTACCTCACAGCGATCCCCAACTTTTATATTTTTGGCCTCTTCCTCAAAAGTATCTGAATCAGAGGTTTGAGAATGAGCCTCGGAGAATCGGCCAAGTTTGTTACGTTGTTTAAAAGCAAGGACTGAATCTATAATTTGTAAAGCAAGAGATTATTCGGATGACAAGTGAGATAATGATGATTATGTAGGACAACTTTCCTGTGCGTTTCGCATATTCTTCTTCAGGCAATTCATATTTTTCCACCAGTGATAAATCATTATATTGATTTCTATGACTGCTAGGATTAGTATCAATAACCTTTATTGAACGTATTTGTAAGAATTACGGTTATAGTGGCTTGCATATGATTGCTTATCAGGTAGTCCACCACAATTCATCAAAATTGAACAAAGAATAAAAACCTTCAACGTCATAAAATTATCAACAGGAAAGGCACCTAGCATGTAATTGTCACCTTCAACAGAGGTAACCAGAGTATCACCGTTATATAATTGTAATAATTGTGATTCAGCTGGTACTCCAGTGATAGGTTCGAGTTTTGTCTGAAAACAAAAAAGTGAATATTTCAACTTGCAAAAAATGTAAGATTCAAAAATGTAATAAATTATTAATATTACTTTCAATTGACTAATGGTGATACCTTTATCAAAACGCCTTTCTGAAGACGCATTATCACTCTGTACAAAAACAGTAACTATAGACATTGTTCATACATAAAAATTATTCCAGTATTCGCGAAGAGTGGATCCTTCACGTGCGAATTTTTACATGCACACTAATAGGCTTACCGCAGTTTCTTTAACCAATCATAAACATTTTTCTCGGAATGCTAGTACTAACTTCGTAATACCGATAATACATGATTGTGTGCCGCAGGAATTATCCCTACCAAAATGTTCAAATGCCGATCTCAAGTTTTGCTTAGTCATGACACATCGATATACAAAAGGATAAAAAAATATAAACAAACCAATACATGGAAATATTTATACTTAACTAGTGCTTTTGTTGGTAGTTAACCCATTTTACCCTCGCCATTATAAAGTTTATAATCCTTTTACAGAGAGCCGTTAATTTATTCTATATAGACGATCTTAAAAGTAAAAGCTACACATTTAAAATGGCAGCCGAAAGTGCGTCATCCCGCCAATCATCTGATCCTAAGCAAGACGGGCGATCTGCCCAGGAATCCGATAAAAAAGAAGAAGGAGGAAAACCCCCACACGACGAAGGGTAAAGTATTTTGCAGTATTTTTCTTTATAACGAGTTTACTTTTGTTTTCTACTCGTTTGGATTTTGCCTACGGAATTGGGGTTCTTTTTTTCTATTTTACTCGCTTTTGTTCCAGTAAAGTATGACATTGTACAGTTACAAGGTCGCTTAACGAAGTTGAAGTTGGTATGGGTGTTAAAAGTTGGGATGTTTGATTAGTAATTGGTTTATGTGGGAGCTGGTTTGATGAGGGAAGTCAGTTTCAATAGACATTTATTATAGAGCAAATATCCAAAATATTCATTAGCAAGAAAAGAGAGAGGGAGAAAAGATAGACTTTGTTAGAGGAATAAAAAGAAAAAGTTTTCAGGCTAGGTTTCTATTTCTTTCTTTAGCATCTCAGTAAATACAACTAATAGGTTTCTCTTTTTTCCCAAAACCCTTTCCACTTTATATATATAATTTACTACTATATAAAATCGAATACATCTGTCTATCTACTATATTCCTTTACCATAATCGTATCACTATGTAGAAAGATGTTCATAGGAGGTCTTAATTGGGAAACAACAGATGGTAAGACATTTTAGTCAACAATAGCTTTCTTAGCTTTCTTAGCTTCCTTAGCTTTCTTTAAATTACGTCCCTGTGCTTGGTCTCTCTTCTCCCTCTCTCTCTCTCTCTCTCTATATAATGTACATAAGATTGTTCAATGAATTTGTCGTTAGATTCATCTTGATCTCTTCCTGTACTTGCCAAAGGGGAAAAATATATTATTAAAGAATATATATATTATAAAGAGAGAAAAGTTTTAGCTATCTAAATCTTCTACTTGTTTATTTGTTGGAGGGGACTGGTCAATCTCAAGAAATTGCGATGAATTAATTTAAAGCACAGTTTGTTCGTTATTTCACCGATCCATCGATTTTATCATTCGAAATTCTTAAATCCTGTCTTAGTTATAATTTATTCCCTATTCCATCTATCAAATAATTTACACATAAAACAATCTTTTTTATTATAGAGAGCCTTAAAGCATACTTTTCACAATTCGGTGAAGTAACGGATTGTATAGTTATGAGAGATCCAAATACATCGAGGTCTCGTGGTTTTGGGTTTTTGACATTTGTAGATCCAAGCGTCGTCAATACCGTATTAGTTAAGGAACATCAGCTGGATGGTAAAATTGTAAGTGGTCAACATGAGATATTTAGATTTTATAGTTCACAGATACTTCCATTATATAAGGAGGCAATAGAGAGATATGTCAGGAGTCCAAATAATTAATAGATGAACAAAAATTTGAATAGTCCTTATAAGTTAATGTGATTCATTGAACCATATTTCGATTTCCGATTTCCAATATTGTTGCTTATGATGTTTAGATTGATCCAAAACGTGCCATTCCTCGTGAAGAACAAGAAAAGACCGAAAAAATATTCGTAGGAGGTATCGCGCCTGAAGTTACTGAAGAAGAGTTTAAGGAATATTTCTCACAATTTGGCCATGTCATTGATGCCACTCTCATGGTTGATCGTGACACTGGTAGACCTCGAGGATTTGGGTTTATCACATTTGATTCTTCCGAACCAGTAGAAAAAGCGATGAACCGACAGGATTTGGAAATCCGTAATAAACAGGTAATGCTTTATTATTTTTTAGATTTCTAAAATATATATCTACCTACTCATATGTAACGAAATATACGTTCCTAGATTGAAGTGAAACGTGCGATGCCTAAACATAAATCACAGCGCGTACAACCATTGTACAGTCAGCAAAGTTATGGATCATCATCATCTGCGTCTGCAGGGATGATGACATCGCCGGCTAGTTCGGCTAATAGCAGGTACGGATTTATGGAGTTTCCATGTGCCAGAGATGAAGACATTAAGTATAGGAAGTTATAACACTATTTATTATATTAGTTACGGTGGTTACGGTCAATATTCCAACTACAGTTACGGAAGTAATTATCCTAGCGGATACCCTTATAGTGCGATGACTCATGCATATTATTCTTCAAGGTAATTAATTTTTTTAACGTCGCTTTATTCATGTTATACTGTGACTAACCAAAATTTGTTTTATAGATACGGAAATTATGGCAGTAGTCAATATGGCAGTGGAAGTGGCGGCTATGGTGGATCTGGAAGTCGTGGTGGATCCTATGGTCAATGGTACGGACGTGATAGTTATGGATCTGGACCATCTTCGGCCGGAGGTGCTTCTGCGCTAGGTGGTCCGAGTTCTAGCAATCGTTTAGGAGGTGCATATCGTCATTCCCCCCCTGGACGTGATGATAGTTATGGTCGAGATCATCACCATCATCATCAAGGTTCTCCAATGTATGGCAGTCGAGGTGGTAACTCACGAAGTGGCCCTGCACGTTCTTATTCGTCGATGAATGCAAGTGGATCTGGTGCACTGTACAGCAGTCACAACGTTCGAGGACAACACAATTATCATCCCTATGCACGGTAGGGTTGGTAAAGTCCTTAGGTCCGGGACTTCAGGACCTGGTCTTTAAACCTGGTCTTTAAAGACCAAATCCAAATTTAAGGACCTAGGGTCCTCAGGTCTTTAAAAAGTCCTATTATAATAGTTTAAAATGAAATTATAATTTATAAAATTCATTTCAATTGCAAATTTCTGCTATTGCATAATTCAGGACAGCCTAATCAATAAAGTTTTAAATGCATAGTTTAAGATCATAATCATTTATTTAATGGATAGGATTTAGGCTTTTAGGCTACCGGTAGTACAAATAGAAAAATAGTTTAAAAATCTAAAAAATTATATATCTAAATATTTTTATATACAAAAATCTGATAAATACCATAATATAGTTTAACAAAATTTTTTTTAATATTAATAAAGTTTTTGAAAAAAAATTTTTTTTAATTGCTATTTTTTGTGTACTACATGTAGTATACTACAGTGCGGGCATCCTTAAACCAGCAAGTCATAAATTTAGTGGCCAAATTTAAGTATATGTTACACAAATAAATCAAAATAAATTAATATAATTAATTATTGTATAAAGAAAAAAAAGAGAGGGAGAGAGAGAGAGAGAAAGAGGGAGATGGAGAGGGAGAGAAAAAGATAGAGAGAGAGAAAAAAATTACAAAGAAATTAAATTTTGAATATATTTATAATAATTTTTTAATTAATATTAAATTAATCATAATTTTGACCAGAATTGTTAATTTCAAATAATTGACCAAAATTAAGATGACCAAAATTTAAATTTGTTAACAAAACTGGGTAACTTCAAACTCTATTAAATATTATGTTCTTTAGGTTTAGTTTATTACCTTATGAAGAGATTTAAATTATAACTATTTGTTTTTTATTTATAAACTTTTAAAGATTATGCATTTTATATGTTGGTTTAAGGATGCCCACACTGTATGACTAGTCTTTTATCCAATAGAATTTATAACATTTTCTAGATAAACAAAGAATTATTCTTGTTAAAACGTTATAATTTAGTGTTATTAACATTATTAGTTATTTAGTAAAAAAAAAAAAACTGTCAATTTTTATAATTTTTATAAAAAAATATATAATACATTTATACTTAGTATTATTGCATATTCTATTTGAAATAGTAAATCGATATACAAATAAATACAGTATACAAATATAAATACAATAATTCATAATCATTCTAAAATTCATAGTAATTATATTTTGAAAAGGGTTTAATTTATTAATAATATTTCTGATATTTATACATTTTGTAATAGATTGATTGTCAAATAATAAATGTAATAGTGGCGCTAAAATTGTTCCCGTATTTATTCTTATAAATAAAAAGAAATAGAACAAAATAAAGTTATCGAATGATCATAAACCCGATAAAAATAATAGTTGCAAATTCAGCAAATTCAGCATCAAACTGAAATTGTAAATGATGAACCCAACTTGCGTAAATAATAAATGACCATTGATACAAGGCTAGTAAAATGTATATACTGATACATATACATACGGATATATTAAGAATGAATCCAGCCCGAAAAAAAAGTACGGTAATAATTATCTATAAATGTTACGAAATAAAAACGTACATCCAATTTGATTTTTCTTAAATATTTGTATCATTATTTCTGGGATCCAGCTGTTCAATCAATGAATCAACTCTTTCTATCACCTATTAGATGAAGAACGGTAAATAAGTTATACCATTAATTACTTTGTACTTTAAAACATACCTGATGAATACTAGGCCGATCTTTTGGATCTACTGCTAACAAAAAGCTAATAAGGTTTCTAAATTCTTGAGAGTAACTATGAATAAAAAGAAATCAAAATATTTAAATTATTACGTTAAAAATAATAAACAGGAATAAAATTAAGAGAACTAATTTCATACATATCGCTTTCAATGCTGGGGAGCTTATATTGATTATTAAGGACTGCTAATGCTATCGACCCGCCTTGCTCATTAAGATTATTTTCAAAAGGTGATTTTCCGTAGGCCATGGCATAAAGAGTACATCCCAATGACTTGAATAAAATATATAAAAATAGTAAAATACAAATATATTATAAAAAACTAACATTAAAATATTTTATTTTATTTATTTATATACCCAAATATCAACTTTCTCATTCAACTCAACATTAGTTTTGACGTCAAATAATTCCGGGGCACGATAAGAGATAGTAGATTTTTCTGCTGCTAATTCTTGTTGCTCCAAAGCATTACTTCGGTTATCAACTTTTATCCGCGCCCGAATTAAGGAGCCAAAATCCATCAGGACAGGAGTTTGCATGTCATCGGACATCAAGATGTTACTGCATAAAATAAAATATCAAACAAATAAATAAACTAAAAATTCCTAAAGATATTAAATAAAGCGCAAAGCGACAGCGAAGAATACAAACCCAGGTTTGATATCTCTATGCGCAAATGGTACAATATCTTCCTCTACTTGAGGTTCTGTTGGGGCTGTTTGGTTGAGTACATCATTATCTATATGTCCATTAGGAAGAGCGTTTCCATTTGTATGTTCATATTCCTTTTTTTGAACACTAGGAAGTTTGTAATTATGGAGCACTCGAACAGCACAGCAGATTCCTTGGAATATTTTTAGCATATCTTTTTCAGCAAAATTCTTGCCCTCTAACGAATTCTTATTAATAGCGTCTTGAAGATTTCCATTCTACTTACATATAATAAAATTTAATAATTTTAAGATAAACATAAAAGCTTTTAACTATCATTAAAGTACATCAACGAACCTTATAATAGGGTAAAAATATATACACAATTTTGCTACTATCTTTATCAGGAACAACGCACGAATCCTTAAGCAAAAAAGAATGATGAACTATAATTAGTACACAAATTAAGAAATTTTGTACATATTGGATGAATCATGATACAACATACAATAACTTTTATGATGTTATCGTGTTGAAATAATCGATACATTTCAACCTCTTTCATTGCATCTTTTACAGAAGCACCCCCGAATGGACATCTAATTTGTTTAAGGGCGAATAATCGGCTAGTGCTGGCATCCTGCACCAGATAAACAAACGAAAATCCCCTGAAAAAAAAAGCATCGTCAAAACCTAACAAGCCTTTATATAACAGTAAAAAAAACACAAAATTACCCTTCACCAAGCAGTCTGATCACCTTAAAAGTTCGACGATTTATGTATAGCGTCGGATTTGGGAAACAACAGGAAGTAACAGAATATAGGGTATCCCGCACAGAGCTAAAAATGGAAGACATTTTTAAATCTTTCTTTTATAGCCGAAATAACCTTGCTTGTGCTTTTAAACGTCCTTTATTGTTAAAAGGTTATATTTTGGCAGGGTCTTTCTTATTTCTTATATCACTAAAACTCAAATGCGGATACCATTATTGATCGCCGAATCAAGGATGCTATCAGAAAAATGATATGTTCTTTTTATGCTTGTCATTGTCGAGGCTGACGCAGTAAAAAAGCTGATTCGCTAGCTTAGCATTAGCGTTAGCGTCTGCTTCATCACGTGGTTTAAGCATACTAGCCCCAGTTGCATTCAAAAGTAACGGTAACGCCCGATTTATAATTAATATTTCGTATCTGCATATAAAACTCCTGATTCTGTCTAGCAATTTTGACTACTTTCCCTTAAAGTGGCCTTAAAATCTTTTGCATTTCTTGGAAGTCCTCCCAATTTTGGATATTATTCTTTATTATCGTTATTTTCTAAATTTTTCTTCGTGAGCCACTTTTTGTTAATTGTTGCGGTATAAATCAGGTATATAATTGTCTCCAATAATTATTACTTAGAATTAGATTAGCAGATCATATGTAATTTAAGGATATAGCGACCGTCGATGTTACACGACTGACTTTTCACCCGGTGTGCAACATATAAAAAAACTATTTTACAATACCAGATC
>CAJVPY010003043.1:0-14822 GCA_910591965.1 Dentiscutata erythropus | reverse complement strand
ATCTACGCCTCTATTCAAGCCTTGAAATTGACGTAGCGCGAGAATTCTGGTCTTCTAGCGACAGACTCGCCGTTTCCACCCCTAACATTTATAAAACGGTTAAACCGATTATACGGAAATGAGAATCGATTTACAGTCCTAGAACTAAGTGCAACAACATGTATAGTTTTATGAAAATTGAAGTGTTTGTGCGAATCCTGCTTTTTGATCATACTTTTTTACATGCCATTTTTCATGTTTGCGATTAACTGTTAATAGCATGTTGTAAATACAATATAACGATGAGTAGTGATGGGCACCGCGCATAATCCCGCGCGGGATATATTATATAATTCGGACAGTGTTATAAATCTGGCCGGGTTCCGATATATTACGAAGCCGAGGTGAAATTTTGACCCATTTCTATAAGATTCCGAAATATAAAAAAAAATAATTCCGCGCGGGAATTTTAGAAAAACAGCCGATTGCCCATCAGTATTGTAATAGCGGAAACTAGTGCACTTGATATAGTACGTGAAATTGGATTTGTCTCTCATCAGGGTTACAAATGAAAATCAACAAAAAATCAATTATGGGTTATCTGTCCCTTCCGCATTCGTGCTATAGCTACAACAGTACAGAATTCGAGAGTATCGAAAGAAGCGACTAATGCTACTAATGCTACTATTGCTACAGGTGTTACGAAAAACATTCTTGGAGGGCAGGGCGAAAAAAACCAGAATTCTGGAAAAAACCCTGTCGCTACCAAGTAAAAAAACTGGTGCCATACTTCAACGTAAAGCACAAATCCTAATGACTGCCGTCTCGACAGGCCATTAACTATTCAACTCGTTTATGACTGTTGTCTCGACAGGCCAAATCTTACCCAAAAAAACAAAAACCCTGACTGCTGTCCTGCCGGTCATTGTTACTGCTTCAATAGTCCCCAATAGGGTTGGGTAGGGTGGGATGAAAAAACCAGACAAACTCGGGTTAGCAGAAAAAACAGAAATTACCTTTCCTGGAAAAAACCCCGATCCCTTAAAAACCTACAAACGATTACTAATGGCAAATTCTACGTCATTATGACACAAAAATCATGCGAAATCATACAACAATCAAACAATGCAAAAAGCGAAATCATGCAATAATCAATACAATGCATCACTTAACAATTACGAAAACCCTGTGATCGATTCGAGACAAAAAAGCTGCTCCGATACTTTCGTTTCGGGCAGCTAAATTTGTCTCTCTTCGGGGAGTTACAAATGAAAATCAACGAAAAAAATCAATTATGGGTCTTCACAGAGACTCATTGCAAGGGAAATTTGGTTCTGAAGAGCCCACTTCCTATCTTCCACTAATCGAAACCCATTAGCTTTGAGGCCCCCATCTCGGCAGTACTAACTGCTCTTATGTAAAGCTGCACTGCCCCTGAAGACCAACTGCCAATAGACTGGATTTGCTCCATTGTCATTCCTCTCCTCATGGCCGCAGTTGCACCCCAATTCTCAAGCTATATGCGGTAAACTTCTCCTACAGTCCTGCATTTTCCGTAAAACGTCTAACTATTGCAGAAACAGCTGCTATAGACAATTTACCACCTGTCCTAGACAAAAACAATGGCGCCTCTAAAGACGTACTAGGTTTCACTCTCAGGTATAAATATTACAATTTTACTGGGCAGAGCCTGCCTGCTGTTTTTTCAATTGGATCGAATTTTCCTCTTCCTAACTGATCCGTTTTGGATCTTGAAATCCTAATCCACAATCTTCCATCTTGTTCCAAAATATCTGACATTCTTAAATTACACAACTCACCCGGCCTACGCATTACCCTCAGGCCTAAAGCTACCAAGGCAATATCCCGCGCCCAAAATTCAACACTAACTCCTGGTGGTGGACAGTCAAAGTACCGTCCAACTACTGCTACTGGCAAGGGATCTCTAGGCCATTTTACCTCAGCTTTCCTTCGTGAAGCAACTCTTTTAATCCCTTCTACTAAAAAACGAATCAAACTACCTTTTGTTGGGTCTTCAAGATCCCTCAATTTATGTTCCCTCGCTATTGCTGCTAAGCAAACCGTTAATTCAGATAATCTTCCTGTCGATTCTAACCAGGCAAGAAAGGCTGCTAGCAGCTCCCTAGAGGCTGGATATGGTTCATAACCTTCCCAGTTTGCAAAATTTTCGAACACGATACGTGCCATTACTAAACGTTTTTTGTATGCTTCGCCTATAGAACTATCCATTAGAAACTCAGCTCTTCAAGCAGCCCTTTGACCAATCCAACAACACTGCCTTCAGATGCCATTGAGCATTTTTGCATGGCTTCTGGTTCCCCGAAGGTTCTGGTCAGATAATTTGGTCCGTTGGCGGCAATTCGATCTCCTTTCTGGAAGAGTTCACTATTAACGGCCACCACGGGGCCAAAACCCAAACTGGAACTATGATAACCACCCATGCCTGACACTCTTTTGCATGGCACAGTGCTCTGTGGATTTGGTTGAACGGGGAACATACATAATTCCTCACTCCGGCCCAGTTCTGGATAAAACAATCTATGGCCTCTGAGCCCGGGCAAAAATATAGGCTGTTGAACCTTTTGGCCTTTATGTTCAAGTGGCTCGCAAACCTGTCCACTTTGAAAGCTCCCCACATCAACTCTAGATAATTTACTATTTCCAAATTTAACATCCAATCTCCCGAATCGGCTACCCTTGTAAGAGGGTCCACTAGATTCAAATTGCTCAGAACCCACCAAATGTTGTAGATTGCAATATCATTTTTTACACAAACTTTCCAAATTTTCCTTGTAATGTTCTTCTGCCAATCTATCGTGCCCCCTTCTAAAACTGTTTTCAGGGCTACCTTGTTGTTGATAAACAGGGTAACCCAAGTACCCCTTAGTAGTCCTTTGAAGATTGTAAAGCCCGGAGCACTGCTAAAGCTTCTAGTTGGGCTATAACCCATGATGTGTGGGGTTGCGACCAACTCTCTACTGCTTGGTGCTTTCCCAACACCCCACACCAGCCGGTTATTGAGGTGTCGACATAAACTGACTTCACCTGAGAGGGCTTCCAAGCTGGATGGCCATTCCACTTTCTCAGGTTCTTCACAAGCCACTAAATGTTCTCGACTGCTTGAGGTGACAAAGTTACTTCATCGTCCCATTCCCATATGTGTTGGTTTCTTGCATTTATTAGCTTGAAGAACTCCATACACTTCACTTGACCCGGAAGAAAGGCCTTCGATAAGCTTACAACTTTTCCTACCACCAAGGCCAAATCCCTCACTGTTACCACCTGCAGGTCTAAGAGAGCTTCCAACTTCGAAGTTGTTGCCATAATTTTCTCTTCTGGTGCTACTATAGTTTCATTCAACGTATCTACGATCATTCCGCAGAACTTCAAAGCCTGGGTCAGATTCCGGCTTCCTTTTTCCCTGGCTCGGACCCAACCACAACCATCTAGGTCCTTCATTATCACCTCCATTATTTTCAACAAGCCTTTCTTCTCTGGGTATACTATCCATATATCATCCAAATGGCTTCCGCAGAAAATTCTTTGAGCACGGCATTTGCCAATTAGTGCCCTTATTAGTTTCGAAAAAATCCATGGAGCCTGGCTCAGGCCAAACAGCAAAACTTTGTATTAGTACCAGCACTCCTTTACTACAAAACCCAATAGCCTCTGCGCATCGACATCCATCAAAACGTGGTGATATCCCTCTTTCAGATCAAACAAGATTAACTACCATTTTCGGCCAATTGTTTGAAGCAGCCCTCCCAAACCTTCGAAGTGAAAAGGCTTCTGCGACAAGGTTTGATTCAGCCTTCTTAGGTCTATTACAAGCCAGAACTTTTTGGGCCCCTGTTTCAGAACCAAGAACACAGGGCTTACTTCCAGCAGTTCTAGTGGCCGAAAACTGCCTTCGGATACTTTCACTATCGCTTCTGCTTCCTCCAACCTTAGTAATTCGTTGTTCAGCCAAACCTCCTCCTCCTTGGTAAGTTAATAAGTCTTTGGGTCTGGGCTGTTTATTAACCATATCAAGTTCCTTGGAAATAGGGAAATGCTCTGCTTTAACCATCTCATTACTAACTGGGACAGACCTATTTCTTTCTCCCAATATTTTATCACAGCCTGACTGTGAATCCTTCCTATGACTTGAACTTCCGTAACTGCTATTTCCTCCAAAGATCCCGAGTGTGGTCAACTTTCCCCTTGCTAAGAGCCATCATCTCGAAAGGGCAACCCAATATGCTTTTTCTCGTTGGCAAAATGCCCCTTTCCCTCACAAATATAGCAGATGACTTCCTTTCCCTTAAACGCTCTGCTTCTGTTCGATCTCTTTTGCCACTGAGATACTGGATGATAAGGCTGTTGTACCTGAGGTGGCAGACTGGCACCTGGCCCAAATTGTTGTGCCTGTTGTCCTCCAAATTGCATAAACTGTACATTGGGTTGAAAAGGCAATGGAGGTGCTGTAGTGAAATCTCCGAATTTGCCCTGTGGTCCCAACTGGTGACCGAAGGGTTGCTAAAAACCGGAAATTGCATATATGGTTGCACCTGAGTAAACTGTGTCAGCTGAATACTGTTCATTTGAGGGGCTGGGGTCTGAATTGGGGACTGACCCACCCGAGGAGAATACGAAGCTCTTGCTTTTTTCGCCTTGGGAAAACAATGGCCACTATTCTGGCCACTTCCCGCTTATTTCCCAACAACTCAAACATTGAATCAAAACTATCTACTGCTGCCATCTTTGAAGCCACTTCCCATCTATCCTTGTCAGCCACCCTGACTACGTAAGCTCTTTCTAAAGCCACCTGCCTAGCTAAATGTAAATAATTCAAATCTTCCGAAGCTAAAGCCTTATCCATCAAGGCCCCACTTTACACCACTCATTATATTTCTACTGATTTCTTTGTTTAGACAATTCTCGTTTCTCCCAAATATTTCTACAATCCAAATCGTCAAGGGAAAACAAATTCAAATCTGTGCCCCAGCCCAGCGCTCTTGGATCCCAGGCCCCGCTATATATAGGATTTTGACCCAAAGGAACTTGTCTACCATAAGGATCATACAAACTTTCCGCCGCCAACTTAGCTTGTTGCAGCCTAACACTAGCCCACTAGCAAGCATCAGGCTCCTCCGAAAAACTTTGATCCTGATTTTCCGAAAATTGTCCATTTTTCCTTCTTCCAGAGGTTTCGGATTCGGAAAAAGGCATTTCCGAGCCAATCCGGGCCCTACTATCCTTAACTAACCTAGATACTATTTCTTTCTTTTGTCCCAATTCAGATATGCCCAAACTTTTACAAAGAAACTTCAACGCTTCCATCAACAAACGCTCCAGGCTTGCTTCCAAGCTCGTTTGTGTCGAGTCAAGCTACAGCGAAGTGTTAACTGAAACGACAGGTTCTGTTTCCTTATTAGTAGTTGACATAATGAAAAAATTCTTGTACTACTCTATTTCAGTTAACTAGCGCCCGAGGTAACAAGTTCTTTTATTAATATTGCTTAAATAGATAAAAAACATGGAGTATATACGTTCTCCATATGAAAGCTTTGCGCAAAAGGCAAGTATATACTGCACAAAAAAAACTCGTATGTGTTTGCACGAAAAAACAAGTGCATATTCTTGCAAAAAAAAAATCAAGTGTGTATTGCACGAAAAATCAAGTGTGTATTTGCACGAAAAAACCAGACAAAGTTGGGATAGCAGAAAAAACAGAAATTACCTTTCCTGGAAAAAACCCGATCCCTTAAAAACCTACAAACGATTACTAATAGCAAATTCTACGTTATTATGACACAAAAATTATGCGAAATCATACAACAATCAAACAATGCAAAAAGCGAAATCATGCAATAATCAATACAATGCATCACTTAACAATCATAAAAACCCGTGATCGATTCGAGACAAAAAAGCTGCTCTGATACTTTCATATCGGGCAGCTAAATGACTAGATACAATAAAACAGAATTTGCATTAGTAAACATAACATAAAAAATTAATTTAAACTTTATCTTGTGCTTGATCGGTTTTACGTGATGATCCCAAAACTTATGTATAACAAATACGCTAACGAATAAAGTATACAGTACTCAAAGTTTTACTGCGGAAATTTGAATTATCGAAATTTGGATGATCGTGAGTCAACCATATACTCAATATGGTACTACAAGATGTCATTATTGCAGGTTAAAATGCAGTTTGAATAGACCAACAGACTAGTCAGTAAAAAGTCACTGATAAACCTGTAAAAGCATGTACCTGAATATATATAATTGATGAAAAAATTTATAAAGTGGTCTTAAGGGGTTAAATAGAAAACTCAATATTCTTTAAAATGATTTATAATCAGGCTATATCTCGATTTTGACTAGCCTATTCATGACTCAGCCTATATATTGCAATATCAATGTATCTGAAATGGTTATTCTACTTACATCATCTTACATAACATGTGTATATTTTTATAGTTAAATATATCGTAACGCACAATAACTGCATAGTAACGGTGGTAATTACATAATTACATAATTACTATGCAGTTACTGCGCATTAATAAATTTAAGCTTCTGCATACGTAGTATATTTTATTTTTTATTTATATAATAAAAATAAAGTTTTATTTTATATGTACATTTATTTAAAGTGAACGGTTTAAATACCGAATTTTGTCAAAAAATTCTCATACGTTCGTTCGTAATATATTATTTCTGCCTAACAATCATGATACTATTTAGTTTACATAATTAATTATACTAAAAAAGATATAGTTATAAATTAAAAATTTGGTTATACTGAATAATTGCTATCCAATACATGTGATAAATTTAATCCTACACTATCCTTGCTAGACCTTTGATAATAATTTTCTAGTTCCGGAATTTAATTTCTATTTCAATATAAACTGTGAATTGCTTACATTATAATCATGTGTGGCAAAAAATACAGATGTAATTTTTTCTGGAGCTGAGCTGGATTTTGTGTTTTACATTACTTCTCTCTTCCCTCCTGAAGGGAGGGAGAGGAGGGAATTTGTAGTTTACATAGCAAAATTTTAAAAAAAAATTCAAAATTTTTTCTGAATTGTTCTGTGATTGTATAAAATTCTTTCTGAAATTTCCCGTAGCTCTATGTATATTTATCTAAATTTTTTTACTATGAGGGAGAGGGGGGTAATGTAAAATACAGAATTTAGTTGGTCTCATCTAAGTGTCAATATCAAGTAGATAATTTTGTATATAAGTTATCTAAAGCTGATTAAAAAGTTTATTTTCACATGCTTTTTTTTTGTTAGAAACATATTTAATATGGTGCCGGAAGCTTATGTTTCAATTTTCGCATGACTGCAATTGACTAATAAAATTAATGTATTTCGTCATTCTTGCACATACTGTGCCAAAAGTATAGCATTTTTTCAAAACGCTAAAACTTTTTAAAGACAAATTTTTTCAAAAAAACTAAACGATAACTTTATACACAGAGGTGAGCTCTACAAAGTTATCGGTAAAGCTCTTCTGTAGGAAGTTATATCTGTTCGAAAAAAAACCCCAATCTTCAAATTGGTATGACACTTTATAAAAAAATTATTTTAAAAAAATTAACTGATAACTTTGTAGAGCTCACCTTTGTGTATAAAGTTATCGGTCAGTATTTTTGAAAAATTTGTTTTTAAAAAGTTGAAAAATGCTATACTTTTGGCGCAATATGTGCAAGAATGACGAAATATATTACAGTGCTTTTCAAATTACTGTGATTTGATTTTCATCACACCAGAAATCAAAAATCTAGAAAAAAATGCCAATCTGTGATTGGTTAGAAATAATTTTTAGCCAATCATGTATTGGAATTTTTTTAAAATTTCTGATTTCCGTGTGGTGCTCGGAATTTGTTGATCACAATAATTTAAAAAGCACTGTAATTTTATTAGTCAATTGCGAAAAATCGAAACATTTCACGTGATTGTCGGTATAAGCTTTCGGCACCATATGTATTTTAGAAAATGAAGAATAGAAGATTTTTTCAGAAGCTTATCTATTATTTAAACCCCTCAAAAACATTTTTACTACAGTACATAATCGAGAATACAAAGATATTTCAGTGCTTATTTAACCAACCACAATATTTTACACTTATTAATAATAATTCTATTATTAACTGTAGAGACCAATATTAAATTTTTGATTATTTTATTAATAAACTAGTATATAGACTAGTTATTAAATAACAGCTATAGTATATGTCACAAAGAGAAAAACCTATTACTTAAAATTGTATTTGGCAAATAATAAACTTAAAATCTAATAGCAGGTTTACTTTTGCTTCAAAAAAATATACAAATATATTATATAAATATGCAATAGTCATAAATATTGTATAATTCAAATTATTTTAATATATAATAAAACTATTAATAATTATTTTTATAAATATACATACTCTCTAAATATATACTTTTAAATTTAGTTGTTTTTTTTAAAATATTAAAAGGTGAGGCCTTGCTCATATCTTTATTGAGTAATTTATATAAGTAATTATAAAGAAACAAAACTAAATAAAGACCCAATTCATATATAAATGAATAAATATAAACTACATGCAAGAATAAAAGCTCAAACTAATTATTTATCTGTGATATAAACCTACTAAAATGGTCAATTATGTAGGATTTGTTTAAAAATTTTAATTGATAAAAGAAAATACAAGTATTTATAAAGATTTAACTACTAGTATTAATATAAATTTAATAATTAAAACTTAATAAAGCTAGATAGCTTTTAGAAGCTATACAATTAGAAAGCTAGCAAAAATCATAATTAATAATTAGTCTTAATAAATAAATACAATAATATATAAAAGATTAAAGAGTTGAAATAGAAAAATTAAAAAGCTAATTGCAAAAAGCTTATAATAATATAATTAATATTTGAAATTTATACTGTATTATTAATTTTTTGTTAAATAGTAAAATTTAAAATTTGCCACTTATCAAAAATATATTAAAGCAATAGTTAAAATAACTAATATAAAATATATATTACTATATAATAATACAATATTATTAGTTTAAAATAAGTTTAAATCTTTTGTAGAAAGTCTTATAATATAGTTTATATGTTGTTATAGCAGATTCTCAATTTTGATTTTGACTAAGAGCAATGATTAAAAAATTAGGCCTGAAATTACAGCTGCCTATTAAGTGAAAATTGTTTCTGAGCCAATTTTATCATAATGCAAACTTATTTTTTTAAAATTTCTATTTTTGTAAAAAAAATTGAAGTTAATTCTGGCCAGAAATTAATAATATTACAGCAGATTCTGTTCATACACCAAAATTTTAAACTCATCTAGATTTAAATAGTTAATATATAATTGGTAGGAATACTGAACTGGATTCACAAGGTGGACCAGATATTAAATTTACACTTAGCAAGCCTAGCTAGGGGCAAGAAAAGGAATCAGACTGTAGTTAATCAAGATAAGTTGCATAAACAGTTATATGTAAAAGTGTTATGAGTTCTAGTATAAAGACGAGTAGATTGTTGGCTAACTTGAGTAGAGGTAGAATTTGATAATATTTGGTATGCTTTTTTCCAAGTAAAAAAGTTGATACAGTATAATTTTCATATTTGTTCATAGATTTGATTAAAAATTTTAATAAGGATTTTGATAATTAGCTACGAAGCTATTAAATAAGATATGTCAAATAGTAATATGTATTGGACAAGCAGAGAAGAAATAGGTAGAATAAAGGAAGTATAGATAGAAAGTAGAAGAATGAAGAGAGAAAGAAGCATGAGATGAAATTGTATGTATTAAGTAATTAAGTTTATGAGAAACAAAATTAAAATTGGTATTTAAAATAATTTCTAAAATAGAAGAATTAATAATTTGAAGTAAGAGATTATAGTAAAAATAGAAGTACTAATGAGAAGGAGAATCAGGAAGATCGCATTGAAAACAGTTAGAAGATAGGAATAGATTAGGTGATATAGAATAAAAATGAAAGTGTATAGGTAGACTATTAAATAATATTTTAATTTTAAAAGATTTAAAGTAACTAAGTTTAGAGTTAGTGAAATTGTGTGAACATTTATGATTATTATTAAAGTAAAGCCATGTAGAATTCCAATCAATAAGATTGAAAAAGTGTAACTATTTATAAGTATGTCTTTAGAAGCACCACATGAAAATAGTATTAACATTGCAAATATTTTTAATAAAGTATCTATCAATTGAGAAATTTTTCTATTGAAGGAAGAAAGAAAGGTTATATATTAGAATAATTAAACAATAGAGTTAGAGCTGTATTAAATTTAGTACAAAATACTAAATTTAATATAATTATAAAATATAAATTTTGAAAAAAGTTTTCTTATTAACTTTTTTTTTTTTTTGATATTTAGGTAACTTTCATTAGCCTGGAGAACTTTTTATTAGAGTATAAACAGAGTTTTATAATATAATTACAATGATAGTACATCAAGCCACACATACACATTTTGAGTACCTAATTTAAGTAGTCCACCCAAAAGTTCTACACTATCTGCTATACCTGTACCCCAACTAGAGGGGTACCTATTTAAACTATCTGGTTCTAACTACCTCCATCTGCTCTCTAACCCAATAGATTTCCTTACTAAACTAAGTATATATTAGTATTACTCAAACTAGATTTAGCACCCTGCTTTAGAACTTACTTACCTATATATATCTAGTCTATCCTCAAGATAGACCAGTGGTATATGTATTTATATGCTTGTTTCTATAACTTTTTTCTAATTAGTACATATTGACTTGCCATTTTATATTCATATCTCACGCCATCTTTTGGGTACTGATATTCTATGGACAATTCTCAAGCATCTACCTTTCTAATTAGGTGCCCATTACATACTTATTGCTCTTGTTCTGGTTTCTAGCAACCCCAGTACCCACATTTAGACTATCTTCTTACCCAGATTCTTTATTAGTCCCTTCCTTACTTCCAGCAATACAGAAGGGTCAGTCTGCCCAAGCTTTAGATGTCTAAAAGACACCCTCCCTTGGTCCATACTTTTGAAGCATATGGGCTAGGTGCTGCAAAAGGGATGAAATCGACAATTTTTTCAAAATGTGTTTTTTATATAAATCAATATTAGGAATATTTTTTATTTAAGACACAAAAGTAGTTGTGTTAATAAAATTTTGCAATATAGTTTATATTTTCTTATGATTTATTATAAGATTTACAATATAAAAATTAATTTTCTGAAGATCTTTGTTTTTGTCAATTTCGTCTCTTTTCGCAGCACCAAGCCTATATATTCTTTTTCTCCGGTGTGACAACTTGACGATTTAGCTAGTATATCCTCCACCATTAGGACCTGGTTACTTGGTTCTCCGATCTCAGGCCCTGGTTCGAATTCAACCTTCTGTAGTATCATCATAGATCACTGCTACCTCCAAACTTGGAACTTACCAAACAGGTTTTCAGTTATTCTAGTCTTCTAGATTTATTGCATCAAAGCTTTCATTACTAGATAGTGTGACCAAGGTTACAGATTAATTTAGATCCAACTGATAGAAAGCCGTCAACCATATACAGGCCTATTTTTCAAAATCATTGCTAGTAGAATTTGAACTCTAGATCTGCTACTTGGAGAGAGTAATAACTAGACCACTACACTAAATTGCCACATCTCTAATTTTTTTTATTAACTTTAAATTAATTTTTTTTTTTTTTTTTTTTAATTTTGGCTATCTTGCCAGGCATTTATTAGGAGTATGATTTATACAAATTACATATTGGTAAGTGATAAACTCTAGACTTGTTAGCAAATAGTATATGAGAACTATTTCTAAATAACAGGTGCTATAATACATATGACTAATTCTTCCAACACACCTGATCTCACCTGGTTACTATCTAAAACCTAGATGTGATAGCAGCACCACATTTTGTGTAATTTGCATCGATCTTTATAAAACTGGTATCTAACTTTGCTAGAATACATGTTTCACCTATGTACTTACCTAGACTTCAGTAATATCCCGCTATAGCTTGATCTATGCACTTGGGGTCAGGGCTAACCATTGAACCCCTGTCATTACCTACTTCTGCTCTTGTATAGGTTCACAACAACCCCAGTACCCATATTCCAACTGTCTTCTTACCCGAATCCTTTATCAGTTCCTCCCTTACTTCAGCTGGCCACCCGAAAGAGTCGGTTTGCCCAGGCTTTAGGTATTTGAAGGATACCCTTCTCTTGGTTCATACTTCTAAAACATATGCCCTTTTTCTCTGGTACAATAGAACCCGGCAGTTCAGCTGGTGTGTCTTCTGCTATTAGGATCTGGTCGTCTGGTTCTCCGATATCGGGCCCCAGTTCAAATTCAGCCCTCATGTGGTACCTTCAAAGATTACTGCTACTCCTAACTCGAGACTTCCCAAATGGGTTTTTAGTTATTCTAGTTCCTCAGATTTATTGCGCCAAAGCTTCCATTACTAGATAGTGTGACCAAGATTGCAGATTTAATTCTAAATTTAACCGATAATCGACAACCATTAACCATAACGCAAGTCTATTTTCCAAAATTCATTGTCCGTGGGATTTAAATTCTAGACCTGCTACTTGGTGAGAATGATGACTAAACCACTACACTAAGTTGCCACACCTCTATTAACTTTAAATTAAATTTAGAATATATAAATATATATTTATATTTTATTTTGGTATATTTAAAAATTAGCTAATTTAACAAAAGTTATATTAGCGAGTTTAAAAATTTAAGTAGATTTTTTTAGAAGCTTAATTAAATATTACACACTATAATATGCTTATATATCACATTTTAACAAATGACCAATTAAATTTAAAATCAAATATAATATACAAATTAATTTTGTATAACAAAAATAATTTTTTTAAAAAATTTAGTAATATCTTGAAATATTATCTATAAAACTACTTTTTAAAAAATCTTTTACAAAATTTTGGTATATATTAAGCTTTATCTAACCACTAACTTCTAATTCTAATTTTAATTAAGTATTATTTTTTTTATATATAAAATTATTATTATAAATAAATTGTTATAATTATATTTTTCTGTACTAAATAAGCAAATTTATCTTTTATTAATTTTTACAAAAAAATTAAAAATATGATATTATACTTTAGTCATTTCTAAATTCATAAACTCTTTCTAATGATCACTTGAACCAAATTTTGCTAAAAAAACTTTCAACAAAAATAGTAGAAACTGACTAGCCAAACTACATAAGATGTGAAAAGAGGAACCGTAAGTCAGCATCTGTCATTTAGAAATAGTTCTCATATACTACCTGCTGATAGGTTTAGAGTTTATCACTTACTGCAAACTCAGCGCTTGTCATTTAGAGATAGTTCTCATATGCTATCTGCTAACAAGTTCAGAGTTTATCACTTACCAACAAAATATGAGTAGCACAGTTCTGGCTAGAAGAAAGACTATTTTTGTTGTTTCTAGTAACTTACTTTCCTTTAAGTGATATCAAGAGGTCTTTTTCTCTTTGTTGTTTGTGCCAGTCTTATCAAAATTTTTTGATAAAAAGTAGGCATTTTGGCTTATCCCCTCCAAAAGATCGGCATTGTTTACATTTACCAAATCGGGATAAACTCAGTAGAAGGCAACCATATATTTTGTTGGTTTGCGAATACGGTGCTACGGTATGGAGAAGAGATTGTCACCTCTGTTTAAAAGATACCCGAGTCGAGTCAGTGTCTGGAACGAGTTCCAAAGCTAAATCGTCAGTTTACAATCAAAATATAGTAATTAGTTGCAATTATTATATAATTTTTATCCTTATGCCTGGCACAGACTATAATAGTGTGTTATGGCTAGTGATGCTTGACGAAATTGATTTTATTAGTAGACAAAATTAAACCTGACAAATTGATGAAACTCTTGACGAAATTATTTTGATCTATAATTATTAGTGACAAAATTAATTTTGAATTAAAATATTATTCTAAGGAGTATGCTATCTAAGTTTATAGAAAAATTTCTTAGTATTTATATAAAATTTTTGGCACAATAGTAAAATGACAAAACTATTCATCAATTCAAAAATAATTTCATCAAGCATCTATAGTTATGGCTATCTTTCTTTTTTTCACTTTTTTCATCTTTGTTTATTTATATTAGACTATTTTAGAATTTGTTAAAAAGTTTTTTATCCCACTGTGAAATGTTTTTTTTTCTAAAATGTTTATGTCTTTGTAAACATGGCTTTATTTTTTTTACTTTTATGTACGAATAAGGGTTTAATTATGTTGTCGGGCTTAGGTTAAAGAGGTCTAAAAGAAGAGAGAGGTGGTTATAGCAGGCAGTAAGTACTATTTGTTGAGATCCAGGTCATATCCAATTGCAGGAGAGGTCTGGAAGGAGAAAAATCCTACTATAGCAGGTTGAACATAGGTACCAAGTTGGTAACCAGGTTAGTCGTAACTTGTAATTTAAGTAACAATTTGAGCTACAGCACTTGTTATTTAGAGATAGTTCTCATATGTTATCTACCAACAAGTTAAGAGTTTATCACTTATCTTCTGAAATACCCAATTGTAAAATTTAACATATTCTAGATGAGTTGTACAAAGCCTAATAAAGTTAAGACATGACTGCCAAATTATTAAAAAAAAAAAAAAGATATTATACTTTAGTGTAATTATAAAAATTATTTATATATATTGAGAATATAAAATTAAAACTCTTTCTGTCTATCACCCGTATACAAATTTTCCCAGCTTAATTATTTTAAAAATATCTTATAACTTTATTTTCTACTAAGTTAACCTTAGTTT
>CAJVPY010003042.1:0-14822 GCA_910591965.1 Dentiscutata erythropus | reverse complement strand
TAAAGTTGTAGAGGAGTGTCTTGGGAACAGAATGATGGTTAAAACGTTAAAATTGGTCCAGTAGATCATGAGATATAGTTATTTTTATCTTTGCGATTATATGCTTTTTTCTTTATTTAAAACTTTGAACATGTTCATGAACTTTGAACCTAGATTCAATAGGAACACTAAAATAATTAATCTTTTTAGGGAATATCTAAAGTGGAAGCAATTCATATTACTTAATAATTTACTTGATTAACTTTAAAGTTAGGATTAGTTTAAGCTAGAGTTAGAGTTAAACAAAGTGTATTTTTATAAGCAAAATTACTTTCCTGATATTTTTTATTAATACACCAAGGCAGGTTTAGACCACTAGTCTTTTTTATTTTTTATGTTTTTCAAATTTTTTTCTTGATTTGCTTCATCAAACTGATCCAGGATTAACAAACCTTTTATAATTTAATTGAAGATCCGTCACTCAACAGAAGAATTTTCTATATTAGGATGTGACACAGATTATATATAGACAAGCCCAAATTGAAATTTTTATGTTATAAATAAAGTCTTTAATTTTTTTTAACAAATATAGAATAAAGTAATACGAGTAATAGAATAATACCAAAAGCTTTGAATTATAAAATTATTAAGAATCAATTCTTTTTTTTGGTTGACTTTACTTTGGACGAATGCGGCATTCACTATGTTAAAGTTTAATATAATTAAATCTATAAACTGAATCAAAGTATTTAATAATATCTTGATGTTAACTTATTTTATATCAAAGCTATGGATGTATTTTAATTTTTAGGCTTCCTGTAGTATATTACACTTAATAGTAACTTTATAAGTATGATTTGTAGAATGTTATTACTACATTTTAATATTTAATTACACGAAAATAAGCTAATACGCCTTTTTTTAGTTTATGTAGTAGCATTTTTCACAAAAGATCTCCGTTATGCCTTCTTTTTCTCAAAGCCAAATAGACAGCATTTCAGGTTAAAGTAACATTTTTCAAAAGGTCTTCTATTGTAGTATTCTTGAAAGGTGTATTTACCAATGCTTTTCCTACTTGATACCAATTCGTTTATCATTAAGATTCAATGAAGTGAGTTCTTTCTATTTTAAAATAGATAAGGTATTTATTTTTTAAAATAAGCTATTTGCCTGTTATTCTGCTATCCAAAAGACAGCTTATTAGTTTTTTGTTTGTATTTAGTAATAATACTATAAGAGCTATAAGAGATAATAATGGTAGCGTGACGAGATCAATTTTATGCATTTAATATGTCCGATTGGCCAACATAAGTATTGTTCGTCAATAAAACGATCAGCAAAATAGCTACTTTTTTTTTATTTTGTTTTTAATTGGTTTTAAATCCATATTAACAAATGATCTTTATATTCTCAAGTTGAATGAAATGATCTATGCAATAAAATAGTTTAACAGGAAATTTGTAACAGTATATAGGTATTTAGGTTCTTAGCATGTGAACTTGTTTGATTTAATTCCACCGCTTAATAAACGACTTTATACTTACGAGCTGAATTAATAATCTATGCGGATGAAACGATTTGAAAGGTATTATTCACAAGCCGAATGAAGTGATTTGAAGAGCAATATGTAATGATCGATAAATATTTATTTTTGTTGGTTTTGAACTTGACTTTTTAATTTTAACTCTACTAATAAACAACCTTTATACTTAGAGACTGATTTAATAATCCATACGAATGAAATGATTTGAAGGTATTATTTACAAGCCAGATTAAATGATTTAAGGCTATGTAATGGTAAATAAATATTTATATTGGCTTTGAACTTAACTTGCTTATTTTAACTCCACTAATAAACGACCTATATACTTAAGGTTGATGTACCATTCAAGGAGAGATGAGGTAGTACATATTAAACATGCTTCACTGCTGATCTTTAGGGCTGTCTAGATTAGAGGTGCAGGTGAATTGTCCCAATGATGCCGTAACTTTGCCGTAACTATATTAAATAATTATAAAAAGTTATGGCAAATATACTGTAACTTTTATAATTATTTAATATAGTTATGACAAAGTTACGGCATCATTGGAACGATTCATCTGCACCTCTAGTCTAGATGTTTGGGTTTCAAAATTACTTTCTTATTTTCCAGACAGAAAGCCTAATGCCTCGCTACTAGGATGAGACTCCATTAAGGTTTGGACTATATATGCGAATGAAACGATTATTCACAATCTGGATGGAATGATTTGTAATGATAAATAAATATTTAAGTTATTGGTTTTAACTTGACTTGTTGATTTTAACTCCACTAATAAAGACCTTTATACTTATAAGCTGAATTAAATAATCTATGTGAATGAAACAATTTGAAAGGTATATTTATATTCATGAAGAATAAACCGATTTGGAGGTATTATATAGCGGTGACAAATGGAGACACCCAGAGCAAAAGCAGGGGATGAGACTATATATTATATAGTCTCATCCCTTGCTTTTGCTATAGGCATCCCCAAATATTAATTTGTGAACTTGGTTTGTTTCACTGATTAATAATTTTTAGGTTTGAAAGAACAAAGAAGATCGTAAATTTAATTTGAGAAATTAAATTCAAGCAAATAGTGAAATTTCATGCAACAAAAACTTTAATTACATTTTTCTCAAAACTCAAAATCTCTTTCAGACTGAGGTTTTCCTAATCTGTTTCTCATATTCACAGGCTGAATAGCTAATGAAATTTTGGAAGGCATTATATAACGGTAAATAAGTATTTATAGAACTTGATCTGTTGATTTTAATGCCAATGATTAATAAATGATCTTTATAGCCATAGGCTAAATGAAATGATTAATGTGACTAAAGTGATTTGAGAGGTCTTATGTAACGGAAGTATTCATGTTATTTATGTATGAATTTAATTTAATGATTTTAATTCTGTTGATTAATGATCTTCATATTTTCAAGCTTAATAGAATTATTAACATGAGTGAAGCTATTTAAAAGGTATTGTGTAAATAAGTATTTTGTCTGCTGACTTAAATGCCATTGATTAATAATGATCTTTATAATTGTAGCTATGATTAGTGCAAATGTAGCGATTTGAAGAGTATTACCATAAATCGCTGTATACCCGGATGTGAATCACAGGATATATATTAATCAAATATAGGTTTTTTTAATATCTGGACTGCCTATTATAAATGCAAAACATGCATACTCTCCAAAGTTTTTCTCTTAGTAACGTGAATCCTCAGCTGTATGCTAGACCTGGGATCTATTATAGGTTTTAAAATTGGTGGACCCGGGTCTTGTATACGACAATTTATGGTATGTGATGTAGTAAGTATATATGTTTTTTAATCGGGGAACTCAATTTGATGATTTTAATTCCACCAGTTAATGCTTACCAGAGAGAGATGAACTTTGCCGTATATCTATTTTTTACTGGTTTATTTGATTGGTTTAATATTCGAGAGTCTCTACCTTTTAACTTTAGACTCTAACTCTAATTCTGAAGTGTAATTAGCCGAACTTCAACTTTATTAATATATACGAAATAAAAAAATTTTATAAATAGTAGAAACATACAGTATACTAGTCTATATAGTAATAATATATATAACTAAAACAAAACTTTATTTTTTTTTATTTGATTTATATACATTTAATAAATAGATTTAAAGTAGCAAGTAATTTATATAAGATCTGTGAAATCTAAATTGCAGGTTGTTGTGTGGGATCTGAGAACTAAACTAGCAGGTTACTTGTACAAGATGCAGGATCTAAACTAAAAGATGAGTTGGCTCTAAATTAGTGATTAGGAGGGTTTTAAAGTAGAAAGTATTAAGCTCTAAACCTGCAAGTTAAATTAGACAGGTTTTAACTAGCAGGTTTACAAATAAATAAGTGGTTTGCTTCTTAATTAGCAGGGGTTCTAAACTGGCGACGAAGTTTCAAAGTGGTGGGTAAAATGCAAATATAGCGCTACGTACATATGTACGTATTATATAAAATTTTCCACATTTACAAATTAGGATTTTTATTAATAAAACTGCGTTATATTTATTTAATAAATATAGATTATTTTGATCTGGTAAGTGGCGAATCATCAATTAATTGTCTGTTAATCATATAATTTGCCTCTACTTTAGATAACCTCTCTTTTTAGTAATACAGTAATTTGCACAATAACTTTTAATTATTGCAACCAATTAAAGAAACAGAAATAAACAAACAGAATTCATATAACAATATTAATTAATTACAAACATAAAAACAGAGTGTCCTTTACTATGCTTTGAACAATTATTATTTAAATATAAATATCTTCTAATTTTATAATCAAAATTAAGCAATTTTTATACCAATTAACTTTTTATAATAAGAAGAATTAATTGAAATAAAAATTTCTAAACTTTGAATTCATAGTAATAAAAAATTCAATTAAGAATTTTTTTTTTTTTTTTTTTTAAGCGATCTTGCTTTTATTATTGTAAACTGCTATATAAATACACTATAACAACATACATATGTTTTTATAGTGAATAGTTCTAATCTAATAAAAACTTACTAGATATATCTAAGTACTATTCAATACAACCTGCTATAACAACTATTAGTCTTACTCGGGATCTAAAACTTGCTTCGGATTTTGTATCATTAAAAGATACCTCTTGATCATTTGACAGGTTGTTGTATACTGTGTTAGGATCTCTTTTTTCCCTTCTAATTCTTTCTTTTTTTCAAGAGGATAAGACAAAAGAAGGAAATTTTTCAACAAAGAGTAATAAAACCAACCAAAAAAAAACAAAAAACAAAAAACAAAAAAGAAATACTGATTGTGAAAAAAAAAAAGCATAAAAAGAAATCTAAAACCTAAAGGCACTATTATAACCCATGCATAGCTAATAAAAATTATATAACAAATACAACATTTGTATATCTCTACTATAAAGCTTTATCTTAATATTAAATTTACTTTTCGACCTTTTTACCAACTCTAGATAACTTCATTGCCCATTTTAATTCATATTTTGAGCCAGGTGCTGTTGTTGTTCAAGAACCTATATCTCAAGCTACCTGCTGCCATAATTAGAGTTTCCAGGCTAAGTCCTATAAAAAAGTACTATATTTGTTTATAAACAAACACATGGTTGTATTCTGCTAATCTGTTCGAATTTGGAAAGTAAACAATACTGATTTTTTGGAGAGGGTAAGCCAAATCTTCACTTTTTGTTGAAATTTTTTGGGAGACCAATAGAAGAATAAGAAAAAGTAAAAAAATACCACTTAACCAAGTAAAAAGAGTGTGGCTTGAAGAAAATAACAGAATATTTTGTTGTTTTCTAGTGTCTTCAAAGAAGTATGGCCTAAGAGCTTCGTTGACAAAAAAAGAAGAGTGTCCAAAAAGTAAGAGTCCTTTTCTCTACCAAGATTTTTTATACAAGGGCACCTTCTGTCAGTTATCTTGTATAATAACACTTTTGGCTTGCATGCTGAATATCATTTTTAGAAGAGTTCCACTAGCAGTATGTTGACCTCTAGACAAACTACTACGTTAGGCCACAACTCTCCAACAAAATTTGTGGTTTTCTTCTATAGAAATTTTGGACTGAGTAATCATTAGAAAGAGTTGAATGATTTTTATATATGAATTCAATTAAGATTTTTTTTTTTTTTTAATGGTATCTACTTTATTAATCTTTAGTAGTTAAGTGTTTCTTTTTATCGAGACATACAAGATTTTATCAGTACAGAAACTTCTAAAAACTATATTCCTACTGACTCTGTAACAAAGCTTTACTCGGCTGCTCTAAGGTGCCCAAGTATAACCATTTAGCCACAGATTTTCCTCCTCTTTGGCCCCTAACTTACTAGGGGGTTGGTTACTTTCTGGATCAACAGAAGACCATACTCACCCTTATTCATATATACTCCACTATATATACTACTATATAATGTCTATTAATTATAATTCACTTCTTATCACTTATCACATTACTCCTAATTCGTATCTTGTATAACTTCCAAATTGGTGTTCTAAGAGTAGGTGCTCTTCTTGCTTCTAGTTTGATGTTCCTTGAGATATTACTTCAGATCCTAATCTATATCTCAAGCCAGATGTTGCTATCGTCCAAAGACCTGTATCTCAAGCCATCTGCTACTGCTATTAGAAGAGCTATTCACATAGTTCCAGATATTCATGTCATACACTACTTAATTAGGCTACCATCCTTTTTATAGTACTCCCTATTAGTATAGTGATACAGAAGTCTAGATCCTTAGAACAGGAGTTAAGAATCTCATTTAATTACTACCACAAAGCAATAACTTGAGACCTGTGCTTCTGCTATATTTCGTTATAGACTCCTATATAGGTTGTGTGACTATACTTACTAGCCATCTTTAGTGTTCATACTACCAAAATGCTTGCTTCCATGCTTTTTGGAGTTTTTTTTAACCAGTTTTCCTTGTTTCTTTATTGCATCAGAGGTGTTCTATATTTGGTAAAGCTATTCTTTTACCACAGCCCCTTACTATGTTTACTGCTTCTCTTACCACTTCTGAATATACTGCATATAGCTGTCCTACTAATCAAAATCCCAATGCCACCTTAGAGTTGTTGATGCTATCTTGCCAATTGTAGGTTCACATGTATAGCCTTTTGCAGTAATATCTTCAATAATCTATATCACATGCAGTGCCTAATCTTCTCCATGGTTCGGAACTCCTTTCAAGAATTCTTTATTGGCCAAATATATTTTTCACATGGTCTTACCACCACAAGGTTCCGCATTCAAAAGCCCCTGTAGGTTACAGAGATAATTAATTCAATTAATTACTACCAGTTATAATTGAACTATCAATCTTGTCTGTGAAGAGTTAAGCACCTAAACCACTAGGCTACGGGACCTTAACCTCAATTTAATTAAGAATTGTATAGTAAAAAATATCTAAAAAACATATTAACTACAATATTTTGTGATTTAGCAGTCTTGGTTGAATAAAACAAAACAACTTTTCTTATCAAAAAAAATAGAATAGTACAAGTTTATTTGATTTTAATTACAGTATTGCAAGATATTGTGATTCATTACAATACTCCTATTTATTAAAATATCTTTATTTACTTTATTTAAAGAGGATATACTGTATATTTATAAAAAAAAATTTATATAATCTATATATTTCAAAAGATCTGACTATATTACAAAGTATAATATAAATACAAAATAAACAAGATAATTTTTTTATAGCTACACTAATGTGTAGTATTATACTTTCAATTCTTTATTTGCAACCAATTAAATATTATTAAATATGTAAACTGTAGCAAGCTTAAATTAGTTTAGAAAAAAAAAAGAAAAATCTTAGGCATTATGTTCTTTTAAAAAAAGAATTTTATAATAAAACTATTTAAAAAATATTTTGCAATGACACAAAATTCCTGATTTCTCAATATAATCCGTAACAAAAGTTTAATGTCACGGGTAGTTTGTTACTAGCCTTAGTTGCCGTCCAAACCTAACTAGTTTGGGACTTTTAGCCTTTAGTCTTAAGAACATTTAGCCTTTATGAACATTGGTCACGGAATGCATTTATAATAACTATCACGTGACATACCAAAGTTTTTTTAACCGAATTGTGGGTTGATCACTTAATGTTGGCCAATCCAAAATTTTACCCTTAATTCTGGCCGGTTCAAAAAATTAAGGCTCATATCATATAAACCCCTCCGCGTCGATATAACTTTAATGTGGTTAACAAAATGTCTGTGGAAGTAAAGCAGTCGGACGCGGTAATTTTACGTGTTTTCTACGTGAACTTATAGAAATAATGTTTATTTTTTTATTTATTGAATAGCATTATTTGTACAATTTTTCCAATGCGAGCTTGAAAGGTTCTGATCAATCAGAACGTAACTTATTGAGTCAAGATTCTGAATTAATTATCAATGATTATCAAAGTAAAATTCAAGAAGAGGAAGCTGAATTTACGCGAAATCTTACTAAATTAATAAAAACTCATGAAGAAAAGGTATCATGCTACATTAAGTCAGTGTATGTATGCTTTAAGACGCGCTTATCCTAACAATGCTAATTATTTGAAAGATAAAAGATTTGGTTCGTGAACGAAACTGGAAATTATCGAATTTATCTAAACAGAATTCAATAATAAATTCTAATCAAGTGGAATCAGATGATTTGTCTTTGAAAATTGAAGATGATAAGGCACCAGAGAACAAACTTGAAGCATCTGCTATAGATGAAATTGAAACACAAGAGGATAAAGCAGAAATATCCGTTATAGATCTAGAAAAGAGCTTAGAAATCATGCGTATCAACAAGACACCTATTTCTATTCAATCTATATCACCAGCTTCAATTTCATATCACGATCTTGATCCTGATGTTTATGATTACAACGGAATATTGACATATTCTCCATCAGTTGATACCAAAACAGTTTCGAATACTCTAACAGATTTCACTATAATTGATGATGAAATTACATCAATTTCTCAAACAAATCCTATTATATATAATGTTCTTCCACCACGAACAGAACCAATTAGTAATGAAAAAAAAAAGCCAAATTATCAACGAATGTCGATTCCTGAGTTAAAGGCATGTAATTTAATTTAAAATGCTGAGTTTAAAATTTTAATGTTAATCTATTTATTTTAGGTGGAAGTGGCAAAATACGGTATTAGACCTTCCGGAAAAGAAACAATGATTCGTCAATTAGAGATCATATGGAACAAGATACACGAAAATGAAGGTGATGATAATGTTGATCAAGAGGCACGTAATCAAGCTGAAAATGTATAGGATTGATTTACTATCTGAACTATATAATACCAAATAAGGATTGTATTAGATTTATTTACTAAATTGCTCTAAAATTTGTTTTTTAAGTGTAATGACATTCATGAAGATTCGGATGATAATGATGCATCAACAGATATTTCGTTGACTGAAGAATTATATAAATATATCAAGGGTAATCGACAACTCTATTGTCGTGTTCTTAGATATGAAGTATGAGCATATAGTGATATTCTAATATTAAATCATATTATAACATATCATTGATAAGATTAAATTTCATAAGGTGTTAGAATTCGATCAACTTTTAAACGAAATCAACAATGCGGGTATCTTATGTACTGATCGACAATTGCAATTATTCTTGGATAACAAGGTTAGATAACTCAATTATTTTTTTAACTTTGAGCGACAAAAATTTTAATGAAACTTATTAAATCGATTTAGGGAATAATTCACTCATCAAATACTAAATCTAAACAATGGCGTCATAAAAAAGATAAATCAAAAAAGAATGTGTCTAATATTACACCAATTGCTTAAATATTTGTACAAGTTCTTTAATTACGAATTGATGTTTGAAAAATAGATTTCTATTTAGAGAATAATGAATAAAAAAAATGAGGTGCAGATCACCCGAATAAAAGAACTGATTTCCTTAATTGAAAAATGAAATTATGAATATTATATTCTTAATCAGCCTAGTGTTGAGGATGCGGTTTATGATAAGCACTGGCAAGAGTTACGAGATTTAGAGGCCAGATACAATTATGTTTTGCCTAATTCTCCAACCCAAAAGGCCAGTCAGACAGCAAGTAATAAGTTTCGTCCAGTAGTACGCCAAAACCCCATGCTGAGTTTGGATAGCGTGGATAATTACGCGGATTTATTGAAATTTGATGAAAGAGTGAAAAAGATATTGAAAACCGAGACTGAAATTGAATATATTTGTGAATGAAAGATCGATGGTTTATCAGAAACTAGATCTGCCTTTTAATAATATACTTTTGGTGTTTAGAGGACATTAATGATTAGTGTTATAGAAGTTACGCTTTTGATGCATCTCATGATTGATTAATATTATTACATCAAATTGTAATTTTGAAACTCCCATCTCTCCTACACGTCGCAAGACCAACGACCTTTTCAGTCACAGATTTATTTATTTTGAATATATAAGATTTTATTAAAAATTCCTCTAAGAACACGATTTGATATATTAAATAGATATGACTAGTCCAAGCCATACCTAATTTCATAAAAAACCTAAGTACAGTGCAGGCATCCTTGAACCAGCACGTCATAAATATAGCGGCATGTTACACAAAAGAATTTATATTTTTATTATATCTACACGTGTTCTTTGATAAACAAAATTCTCTGTATCAGCCCCTTGCGCCAAATTTTGTAGAAGTGGATAGATGGTCATTTTGGCATATGTTCCACCCGCATGACTTTTGCAAAGATATCCAGGATTAATACAGACAACTTGATCAACAATCTAAAAATTCGTTGTCAATTTAATTGTGAAATTTTTTAAATAACATGCTAGCAAACAAAAAAATCAACTTACTTTAGCAAAATATTTCAATTTGGAAGGAAGTATAAGGACATCAGGCGTATTTTTTAACTCTAAGCTTGATGAATGCTTCAAATCCATATTTACTTCACCAATAGCCGTTGGGAATAATGGATATAGGCTAAATCCGATATAGTACACGATATGTAAGAGAAGAGTATATTTTATAAAATCAAAGAACCACAAAATCAATGCTTACTGTCTTTGAGTCAAAATATGGTGCACTATTCTAGACATACGATCCGCTCTACCTGGAACCCTATTAGTCAAAAGTTATATTATTTTTATTTTTTAACATGTTCCGATTAATTTGAATATATAATGAGAGTTATCTCGTATATTCACCTCTCGGTTTCATCCCTACTAAGATGAAATAGGAGATCAACATTGCTAACAGCAAACAAAATTTCATTTACTCTGAATTGGACCGGATTGCATAAACATGTAACTTCCTTTTGAAGTTTTAAAATAAATGAAACGTACGAGTTTATGAAAAATACTATTTTAAAACATATATAAAATCGAATTATTATTACCTTAGGTAATCCTGCTTTATCCAAAGGTGGTTGAGGAAATGATAAATATTCGTGACATATATCTTTCGTACTAGGGATCATAATGATCTTCGTTTTCGGTGTAGACTTGATGAATGCAGCCAATGGAAGTGTAATAAATTTTCTAAAGAGTTCACCGGGAGTATTTGATACTTCTCCAGTTTGTATCATAGGATGATCCTCATCGACAAATGGTCCCATCTAATTTATGTTTACGTATTCGTTTAGACTTTTATATATCGTACAAATTCAACAATAAATAATATATAACTACCAAAATCAAGATATCTGGTTTTTCCTGTGCCATCTTTTTTATCAACTCACGTAATGGTTCATATTCAAATCCCGTTTCTAATGTATATGGACCGGTTGCAATTACCACGCTTAGTGGTTTTCCGTTTAAATTCTTATTGTGATCAATGATTTCACTAGTTGGAGTGCGATACATTGGTAGCAATGGCATCTTTATTCATACGTCAATTAAATTTATATCTATTTAATGACAATCTGATAAATTTGAAATGATAAGGCATAATAACTTTACCTCAAAAATTTTATTTACGATGAATTCGGCTTCAAAAACATTCTTTAAATCATATACATCGATTGTTTTATTGCTTCCTTGAATTCCTAAAATCTAAATCCACAAATTAAACATTAAACTCAATTCTCATAGCTAAATAATAACATTTTTTAAAATACCTGTCCTGGAAATAAACTAAATGTTGAAAGTTTTTCCAATGACAATTTAATCCAATTTCCTCCAAAATCTGGTAGCGTTTCCAATAACACAGATTCTGAATTAAGCTTTCCTTCAGAATCGCACCATATTCTACCTACAGTTATTATCTCATTCTTTTGCATGTATTATATAAAATATGAAACATTAATATGAGAAAAAATCGCAAAAATGTCGTGTAATTATCTAACGTACTTGAGTTAAAGATGTTGGATCAGATATTTCATCAATCTCACATTCTTCTTTCAATCTTTCTGCAAGCGTTTCAAATCGTTCTAACATAACTGAATTTTTTTTGAAGCATCTTCAGGATTATATATTATTTTATTATTAATGAGGATCGTTATGATATTATAATTAGTTATCTACCTTCATGTTTTTCCCTAAACGATTGATCCATGTATCGATATGTTTCAATTTGCTGATCAGGTAAAACTGTTATTTTAAATTCTTTGGCTGTCTTGTTATCGAAGTTATTGAAGTTATCGAACCGCGCTAACTGAGAGTTTAGCGTCTCTTCTATTTTTCCTTCATTCAAAATCGTTTGCGACATTTTCTTAGTATAAGTAATAGCGATAATGATAGTAGAGTAATTTATATAGATTCGACGCGTCTAGGACGAGTAACACCGCGTTAGTTATACAAGCCACATGGTTTGATCGGCCGCAGACATTCGTATGATTGGCTCTGGGACCTGTAAAATTTTAAAAACTGAAAAATTTAAAATTTTATAAGTTCATTCTTTTGTTTTGTTAAAATACAATATTGTAAGCATTTTTAATAATTCAATATTTAAATTTTACCGATTTTTTTTGAAGAATGTTATTATAAGAACACGAGTTTGTAATTTAGTTTTAATTTATTGCAATCCTGACCAAATATAAAACGATTAGGAATCAAATAGCATAAATTTATGTCTCTAGATCCCAGCATCAATATCCAATACAAGCTAGTTCAGTGTTGCCCATTGGAAGACTGGAAGGTTACTAGACTTCCAAATCGTTCCAGCCAACCAATGCTTCTAGTAAGCAAGTCTGATTGGAGGATTTTTTTATTGGAAGACTTCTATATTTATAAACCAATCACATCTTTTTTTTTTTTTTTTTTATATATATTAGTAGCTTTTAACAAAAAACCAAAGATATTTCTGGATTCTGTAATCCAATTTTGATAATTTTGGTATCATTAGATTTGTCTCATTGAATCAATTCAAATATTATTAAAATCATCCAAATTAAATTCCATAATTACAAGATATCATGTTTTAGAACTACTACTGTATGTATTAAAATTAACAAAAAAATCTTATACAGTACCAGACAGTAAAAAACATCCAATCTATAACAGGTGAGACCGTCCCAAATTTGGAAATAATGATCTGAGTCACCCGATCATTACACAATTTTTTTTTATACGTTTTACAGTACTTCTATTAAAAAGCCACGGCCAATCAAATTCGTGACTTTCAATTATAAGCGAGTTAATTAAATAGAATGCTATAGCGAATTAAATAATACCATGGGCAGATCAAAAAAATTTAATATTAAATATATCACGACAGCATTATGTAATGGCAATTAAAAAAAAATATTATTTAAATATAATTATAGTAATAAAGAATAATTCAATCTTTATTTAATAAAAAAAAAAAATTTACAATGCAAAAAATAATTTTTTTGCTTCTTCTAATGAATTTTCTACCATCGCCACGTTATCTGTTGCTGTATCAGCATCATCTATGTCCTCCGCTGTATTTCTAGTCCTTTCACTAGCAAACTCTTTTTTGTTTAGTGCTTTTGTTAAACTTACCTTCAACGCACCGATATTTTTTTTAACCTCACTTCGAAGATAGTCTAGACATATCAGACACTTTGATCGACATTTTTCTAAGCAGTGGTTATGGTAACCATGCCCACATGCGAGAACTTTGCCACCAACTGAATAGTTATGATCACAATGCACATAATCACATAAAACGGTCGTAAAGGGTTTTCTAATAGTAACAAAACCCCTTGGAAGATGACGATCTGTTATCTCGAAACCTAAAGAAGGCAATTTATACGAGTTAATATTATCAGAACATGAAATAATTGGAGTATACCGATAGCGTGCTTGATATATCTTCTTGAACATGTCCAAAAGTACTATAGCACATTTTTTGGAAATTGTGTGCAATTGCTTAGGAGTATACGGATATTTGACTGTATTAACGAAATATTGTCGAAAAGTGTTGTCTTCTCGATGCTGGAAATAAAACGAGCCTCTCTTTGTAATTGATCTGCATCCAAAAATTTAGCTGTGCGTCGTCGAATTATACTGTGGACTATTTCTACAGGGCTGTCACTTAAAGAGGCAAGGTGGTTAGTAACCATATTAAACATTGGATGGTCAGTTTCCATTCAATAGAAAATATCAGAAAAAAACATTAGTGGTGCATGTTTATAATTTTTTTGATCAAATCGAAGAAAAAGATCACTCCAGCAACGCATGCAAGCTTCTTTATAAACCGTCCAGTTACCTTCCCGATGATGTAATGCATAAACGTCGAGAACTAAAGGAATTAGATTACTTAAAAGATCGGTTAGATACAAAAACTCAATATTCTTACATGTATGACCAAATTTAGAATAAACAGTATCAATTATATCAAACCACACCGTGTGCGTAATGTAGAGCATTAAATCAATACGCCATGGCTGTGGTTTATTACCAAGCTCTTTTTTTTCTCCAAATATACCTTTGTAAATACCATTAAACAAATCAGAGTTTTTTACAAAAACGAGCTCTTGACTATTTAAAGAAATGTGGAGAGGTCCCATCATAGGTAAAAATGCCGTAACGAATGATGGAACGATTTCGTTGTTAAGAAGAAGCCGATGTGCAATAGCTTTGCAGATATTGAACTGCCCGGGCCAGTCCGCAACAATCAGAATTACATGGTCGGAAAGATAATTCTGCATTGACTCTTGATCATACACGACTTGAAGAGCTTTTGTATAATCGACGCCCTTCAGATTACCTTCGACAAAATCAAAAAGGATGGCATTTTGAATATGCCTATCACACTTTTTTTCCGCCAACCTGTCATTGTAACTGTGCAAAGTTAGTCTTTCAATAAGCTCGTCATCAGAACACTCACCTA
>CAJVPY010003041.1:0-14825 GCA_910591965.1 Dentiscutata erythropus | reverse complement strand
TAGCATTTTAAAAAAGTAAATCAGAGCTAAAAAAGTGCAAAAACACAGGCAAATTTGCCTGCGTTGGTCTACATATTGAGGGATATATTTTTAATAAGACCAATACTATGAATAATTAATGTACGTTTTAGACAAATTTTATATTTACCAATAAAAAAAAAATTATTTTTATTCAATTTAATTAAATATATTATTTAAAGTTATTGTACATTATTAAATAGTTCTTTATATATAATAACAATATATACTAATTTAGTGTGAATATTTGCCGCTTATACGCTTCTAATTTGATAAATTAAGCCCTAAATATCAAAACTGTTTCTTGTAACCTTTACTATCTTCATAATTTTAGCCTAACAATTAATTAAATACTCAAAATAACATGCATACCAAACCTTCACATCTTTGTCAACTGGATACCTAACAAATAAATCAAAAACATTTTGTAACAATAGTGATACTATAATGCGGTTGAAAAAAATTTACAACAAACGATACTTGTAATAACAAAGAGACGTACCACTAATAAAATACAATACAGTAATATCAAAAATCTACTCGTAAAGAAGACAAGAAAATTAGCTAAATTTATAGCAAAAAGAAAGAAATAATACAATAAAAAACAAAAAGCTAAGCATCAACAATAATAGACCCACGCTACTAATTATATATGACGACAATACCAAAAACCTATCTAAAAAAAAGGTACAATATTAATTTATCAGTCAGATTATACCAATTAAGAAATTTATCAGTACCTTTAGCATTTGTCTGTTTATTATATAGTTTCCAAAATTTAGTAACAGTAAAGTTATGCCTAGTTTTATAAATAAGTAATTGTGCTTCTATGAAGAAGTAATTAAAGATCTGTTTGAAATAGGACAAGACTGTTAGTAAATATTCAGAAAAAAAATTTTGAATTATATGTTAAATTATATCTACCAAAAGCCTTATCAGCCTTAATTTTCATAACCACAATAACATTTGCTTGTTTATTATATAGATTCCAAAAATTAGCAGTGATATAATTATGTTTGGTTTTATGAAGAAATAATCAAAGACCTACCGAAAATAGCAGTTTGCTTTTTATCACAGGCTTCAAGAGGTAGCAGCTGCCTGGTTTTACAAATAAGTAATCAAAGACTTATCCAAAAAAATAGCTTTTTATTGCATAGATCCCAAAAGGTAGCTGTTCCATGAAAAAGTACCCGAAAATAAAGCACAAAAAGAATGAAAAAGACAACAAAATGATGAAGTTATTCATTACCAATGACTGCACCAAGAAAAAAGATCCCAACAAATGCAGCTTCAAATTGTCTAATTAGAAGCTCAAATTAAACACCTGAACATGCAAGTTAAGAAAAAGTTTGTGTATAATACTTTGTAGCAAATAGTAGACAATACAGAAATGTAGTACCTAGATGATATATATGCGCACCTTGTTGGATCGCCTAAAAATAGTAGTTAGTAAACTTTTGCTTTGAACGATTCATTATTAAGAATAAACAAATTTTCAGTTTTGACTTTCATTCTTCTTGTTCAAAATATAATATTTGGACCTCTTTCAAAAAAAAGGTACCATGTTTCTAAAGAATTGAGAATTGACTAATAATGATCTCCCACTTCCACATGAAGCAATTAGAAAACTTCTTGTCTACAAGAAAAAAGAAAAAGTACAAAAAATAAAATTTAAATTAGTAATGAGTATACTGGTATATAAGACATTTAAATTTTCACTGATATATATATGTGCATCTAGTACTACATTCATGGCCCGTGTTATTTACAATACCCAATTAACGTAAATTATAGATGCCCCCTAAACTGTGTTTCATAAATTAAGATTTAGCAAAAATCTCAATTTTAGTTTGAGAACCGCTCTATTTTCAAGGCAAAGACTTCATATGCTTTTTTTTTTATTTATATAAAGAAGAAAACATATAATTATGAAAACAAAAATACTTATATCTTATAATCTACTAGGCCAATTTTAATATTTTAATTGCTATTTTGATTGCAAGACACTTTCTACAACTTTTATTAGAAGTTGAAAATAGGTTTACTTAGTAAAGAAAAAAGTTAATTAAAAAATTCTAAATTTGCAAATTTTAATGACAAAAAAAATATTTAATAAACATATTTTTACTGTTTACTATGTTTTGTTACTAAATCTAAATACTATAGTGCACTGACCAAAGTACCCCTTTTTTGAGTATCTCTCTGTGTAAAGTACCCAGGTATTTTGCATAGCACTTTTTTTTTTGCCAAAAATAATACCTAGATATTTTATAATTATTGAAGGTGAGATTTTTGTATTAGATCCAAGTATTTTATATTGTACAATACCTAATATAATAATATTACTGAATAAATACTATTATGAAATATTTAATACTTAAAAGCTATCAATGTATCAATTTTTGTAAAATGAATACCAGTAATTTGAAACACTAGCAGCAATAATAATAGTATACACCTAATTTTGAATTTTAATAACTCTCAATATAAACAACCAAAAAATATTAAAGTATTAGTATTTGACATTATAACAGTTTCTATTAAAGAAATGACTTGCAAATTTTGTGTAAATTTTATAACAAATGCAGTTTAAAAAAAATATCATATGACAGATAACAAAGTGATAACAAAAAAATTTTGTAGTAATGTGATTGTTGGATAATTTTTTTAACATAGTATGTAATTTGTATATAATTTATATATAATTTGTTTTATCAGATCAGAAGTAGTCAGTAATCACATTATTATGAATTTTTTTGCCACCACTTTTTGTTATTTTAAAATAATTAGTAAATTATATAAGCAAGATACAAAATTGATTTTATTCAATTTGATTATTTAAGAAAAAAAAAATTGCATTTTTTTTTCATTTGCTTACAATTTTATATTAAAATTTTCAGATTTTCGGTTTATTAACTCCAATCTTGAATGATCATTAAATCTTTGCTTTCTTCATAGTAATCACTATAAACTAATCTACTTTTATTTTTATTCATGTCTTCTTCATCTACATTATTTTTACTATCAGTTTTACCATCTCTTTTATCATTATTTTCACTATTATTTTCATTGTTATCTTCATTATTATTTCATTTCTCAATTTCTCTTTCTGAATTTATTTGGCTTGTAAGTCTTGTAAAGTTTAAAATTAAATCATCTTTGGTTCTATCCATCACATTAGAGATTCCACAACATTTAAAAGACTTCATAATCATATTAATATCGATGGCTTCTCAAGTCTCTTTTACCCAAGTAGCAACCAAAAGATAAGAGAAACATTTCATTTTGCTAGCTTTAGTGTTTTTTTGATTCCTTCATCTATCTATTAACTATAAAGATTAAAAAAAAACTTTTAATTTAATAATTTTTTGTTTTACTTTTCTATTTATTAGATTTTACCTTTGATTTAAACGATTTATTCATGGAAATATTGAGAGGTTGTAAGTGAGATGTTAAACCTTTAGGAATTAAAGCCAAGTCAGTATTCTTTTCCCAAAATCGTCATTTTACAGAATCTGTTTTGTGGCTAGCAAATGAATCCAAGATTAACAAAGAATGTAGATTATTTTCACATTGTGCTTATTGGGTTCAAATATTTTCTATCTATCTAAAGATAAGTAAATTTTAGTCTTAACCATGACATGCATTATAATCGTTTAAGTTTTTATATATACTATAATATCTTGTTTTCATTTATCTATTCTGAAGAGTTTGCATATATAATAACACTATTAGAAAAATTTTCACAAAGTACTTTAACTAATTTAAAGATAATTAGAGGTGACAATTTAGTTCTATTGGCCATATAGGTGAGAACAACAATAAAATTCAAATATTTATGTTTAGTTAATAATAGAATTAATATAGTTTTAGTACCTTGTTGTTCAATTGTAGTATTACTTGATATATTAAAAGACATAGCAGTTTCATCTATGTTACTAATTAAAGATAAAAGATAGTCATTTTTATGCTGCTTAAAAAGTACAAGAAACAAAAACTCATTTTGATCCTCAATATAACTTTCAGGAAAACATTGGGCAATGATAGTCTGTCTTCGATTTATTAAATTATTTCTAGACAGTAAAAATTTATTATTTTGAATTTCTTTATGTTTTTCTTAATATCAAGATGTAGCGCACAATGTGCAAGCTTTGGCTTGAATCATATACTGGCTTATAGTTTTTTGCTAAAATCGAGCTTTTCAAAACCATTTTGGCTGGGCCCCAAGTAACAACTTTTGAATATAAGGTGCAACTTTCAGAAGGTCGGTGTAATGACCGCAATGGAAATGATTTAAGAGCAAGAGAAGTTGTTTAATAAATTGAACAGACTAGCTTGTACAAAAGGTTTGTATGATCCTTATATACTACTGCAAATTGCACTACAATTACTAATACTAACTACAAATTACTTATTATTCGATAACTACATAATTCATGCATTGACTATTCAATGACTACATAATTCATACCCATTAATTAATCTTTGACTGATTTTCGCTATTATGTATTAATTATTACTTTATAATTTATGCGATGATTTCATGGGTTCGATCACGGGCATGGGTCATGGGTCTAGATCACGGGCTTACGGGATCAGGGCTTGGTTGTGACCGATCTTACAGGCTTGCAGATTTGGGGCTTGGTTGTTACACCATCTCCCCCTTAATGGTCCTTCCTTTGAACTTTTGGCTTTGTGCTTCGACTTTCTTTGCCCTGGTTTATCAGGATAGCGTTGGTAAAAGACTTCAACAGCTTCCTGGGCATTGGCTACATTCTCCACGGGTTCCCAGAATCGCTCATTGATGTCATAACTCTTTCAGTCAATTAGGTAGTAAAGTTTCTTTCGAATTAGTTTAGCATCAAGTATTTCTTTAACTTCATATCGGTTGTATTTTCAAATGTTATAGAAGGTGGTGGTTCCAATGATCTACCTGGAAATGAATTAGTTATGTATGGTTCTAGCAAAGAGACGTGAAAGATGTTATGCAGTTTGGATGTAGGAGGTAATGTTAAATGATATGCTACGGGATTGATTATTTCTGAAATAGAGTACGGCCCCAATTTTTAATAATCCAATTTTTTGAAGGGCCATGTGGTGTGAATGTGGCAATATAAAAGCCAGACTTTGTCACCCACTTTGAAGTTGGGACTTTCTAGGCATTTTCGGTTTGCATTGGATTTATAATAGTCTTGAGCTACTTTCAGTTTACTAATAAGTGTTTCTTTTATTTGCAGTAGATGAGTGGCTTTATCTTCCACCAAAGGTACCGAAGAATGGAATGGTGTTTGTAAGTCGAAGTGAGAATGGAACCCATAATTGGCAAAAAAGGGTGTGAATTTGGTGGAGGCGTGGACCAAATTGTTGTAGACGAATTTAGCTAGTGGAAGTAGGTCTGCCTAATTATCTTGATGGTAGTTGATTGTACATCTTAGGTACTGTTCTAATACCTGGTTAACTCTTTCACTTTGTCTATCCAACTGAGGGTGGTAAGCTGAAGATAGGTTGATTTTGGTGCCAAGTAAGTGGAAAAGGTGACTCCAGAATTTAGAAGCAAATTGGGGCTCCCTATCTGAGGTAATATCTTTGGGAATTCTGTGAAGCTGTATTACTTTTCTTAGAACTAATTGCGCTGTTTGCTCAGCGTTAATGTCTTTGATGCACGTGACAAAATGCGCCATTTTAGTCAATTGGTCAACCACAACAAGTATAGAATCGAATTCCTGAAATGTAGGTAAATCTGTGATGAAGTCCATAGAGATAGACTGCCATTGCTGAGTGAGTATAGGCAAGGGAACAAGCAGTTCGTAAGGATGATGTCTGGAAACTTTTAACCTAGCACAGGTATTACAAGTTCTAATGTATTCTTTTACAAAAGAACGAAGCTTAGGCCACCAGTAATCCTATGTTATTAATTCAATTGTTTTCGCCACTTCAAAATAGCTAGCCATCTTAGAATCATGCCTTTTTTGCAACACGTCTAACCTTTCTAATGTGTTAGGAATATATAATAGGCCTTCTCTGAACAGCAGCCCCTCGGAAAACTGAAACTTATGATAGTCAGAACGCTTACTCCGCTTGTCAACTATCAGTAGCTCCTTCTGGTTGATTATGTCTAAAGCTAGAAGGTTATTTCTCAGCTGGTTTCGAATTCGGTTTCTCATAGCGGTGTCGATTGGTGTCACCATCGTAGCATCTAAATAAAGGTTGTGTCCTTTTAAAAGAGTAGCACTTTGTTGTGTCACAATTTCATTGCCATCCTGGGGCTGGTAATCCGAGCATTTAGATAATGTATCAGATTTATCTTGTTCCTTACCCAACTGAAAAACAATCTTAAAATTGAAGCTTGAAAGGAGAAGTGCCCATCTAGCTTGACGACGACTGAGTTTTTTTGCAATGGTAAAATATTGCAGGTTTTTATAATCACAATGGATAGTAATTTCGTGTTGGGCTTCTTTCAGATAGTGGCGCCACTATTTGAATGCTGCTATAATTGCAAGTAACTCCTTGTCGTGAACATCATAATTGATTTCAGCAGGTGTGAATTTTCTTGAATAGTAGGTGACAGGATGAGAGTTTCCATCATGCAGTTGAGACAAGACTGCGTCTAGAGCATAGTCGAAGGCATCAGTTTCGAGGAAATATGGTTCTGTAGGGTTAGCTTGGATCAAAATTGGGGCAGAAGTAAATATCTCTTTCAAAGAGATGAAGGTTTGATGAGCTGCTAGAGGCCAAACAAAAGTTTTTGTTTTGGATTTGCGGGTTAAATTAGTCAAAGGTGTGACCAATTGGAAATAACCTTTGATAAAGTGGTGGTAGTAGTTGGCAAACCCCAAAAATTGTTGCACCTCTCGAACTGAAGTTGGGATAGGCCAAGTAAAAAGGCTTTCGACCTTTGTTGGGTCTATTTGGATCCTCTGGCAGAAGATAAGGTAACCCAAAAAATTAACACATTCTCTGTCAAATTTACATTTTTCTAACTTCGCAAACAAGCCGTTTTGACGCAGCCGCTCCAATACTAATTGTACATGTCGGTTATGAGTTCTTTGATTGAGTGAATATATAAAAACATCATCCAGATAAATAATCACAAAGCAGTCCAAGAAATCCTGAAATATATCGTTCATCAGATGTTGAAACACAGCTGGGGCGTTGGTGAGCCCAAAGGGCATCACCAAGTACTCAAAATGACCGTAGCGTGTATGAAAGGCTGTTTTCTATTCGTCCCCCGGCCTAATGCGAACTAAATTGTATGCCCCTCTCAAATCGATTTTTGTAAAAATTTGGGCAGAGGAGAGTCGGTCAAGTAGTTCAGGTATTAAAGGAAGTGGATAATGGTTTTTGACGGTAATACAATTCAGGCCCCTGTAGTCTACACACATGCGTAAAGTACCATCTTTTTTTTTGACAAAAAGTACAGGTGCTCTTGCCAGAGACTTCGAATGTTGGATAAATCCTTTTTCTAAGTTCTCCTCGACGTATTTTTTTAGTGTTTCAAGCTCCTGTGTAGAAAGCTCATAAATGGGCCCCCAGGGAGGTTGTTTTCCGGGTAACAAGTCAATAGTACAATCATACTGATGGTTCTCAGGCAATTTGTTAGCCTCCTTCTTATTAAACACATCACTAAACTTCTTATATTTATCAGGGAGTGCTAGGGAAGAGTTTGATGATTCAAGAGAGTCAGAACTAGCTGCAATAGTGGAGAAAACTTTAATCATAAATATTTGTTCCCCAGAAAAGGTAGCTAAATATTTGTTCTCCAGAAAAGGTAGCTTTCGTTCTTGGCGGTGCTACACTTGAAAGATGGTCTCTACAGCTAGGGTTAGAAAAGTCAATGGAACACTCACACCAGTTGATTTTTGGATTATGAAGGATCAACCAAAGTAAACCAATAATCATTTCATAATGTGGGGATGAAATAAAGTTGAAAGATATTTTTTCAAAGTAATCTTGAAAGTGTAAAGTTAGTGGCCCTGTTTCGTGTTTCACCATCTCAGATAAAATTTCATGACTATCAATCACCTCCACCAATAATGGCGTCTCTTTTTCAGAAATAGGTAGGTTATATTTTTGTGCTAAAGTCATATCCAAAAAACAGGCTGAAGCTCCAGAATCAATCAAAGCCTATACGCTTATTTGGGTACTGTCTGGCAGGTGTAGGAATAAAGCCAAGGTAAGTGCAGACATAGGTTTGTCAAGTGATAATATGTCAGGGGGTGAATTAGTTACATGGTCCAGTCGAAGCCCTCTTACTGCGACTGGGTCACCTCTTTTCCCAACAATTCGTCTGAGGCAACTAAAGCATCGATTCTGGGTGGTATTTTGTTTTTCTTGAAACAGTTCTTGGCGATATGGCCGGGTTCATCACAGTAGAGACAGAGATTATTGGTGCGGTGTCGTTTTTTTCCGCCACAGACAGTGGTTTGAATCAATTGTATCTATTTGTATGGGTTCTCCGGTAGAAACTGTTGGGCTATTAGAGGCTTGTGTTTGATGTTGTTCGAAAGTTGGGCCATATTGACATTCTTGCCTTCGTTCAAACAGCTGATTATCACATTTAACTGCTTTCGTAATAGCATCGGTCAAGGAAGTGGGGTTCTCAATAGTAAGAAGCAGATCTTTCACATCATTACGGAGTCCGTTTCTGAATTGATCTATGAGTGCTGCTTCGCCCCAGTTCAAATCATCAGCAATTAATCAAAATTCGGAAGCATAGCTTGAGACTGCTCTAGAACCCTGAGCTAGTTTTCGTAATTTATTGGCAGCTGTTCTAGCTTATCAGCATCGCCGAATGTTGCTTCAAATTCTTTTACTAATATGTCAAAGTTATCTAATAACTCTGATTGATTTTCTAAAAGAGAAGAGAACCAAGCCAAGGACAATAAGCTACCCAGAAGTCCTACTTGGGTTTGGCTATTAGGTAACGATTGGGTTGTATTTATATAACAAGACGAATTTGGTTTAAGAACTCTCTGAAATTACTCCTTGTACCATCAAATTTGTCTGAGAGGCTTACTTTGGGCTCTCTATAACGAACATTAACATCTTCTTGAACTTGGAGCTGATTGAGAGTATTTCTGAGTTCCGCATTTTCTTGATGTAGCACGTTATAATCTAGTTGGATTTGGTTTAGAGCCGTCAGTATGGCGTTGGGTGTTGAGATCAGGTTGGTTCTTCATTTTATGACCTAGGGTAATTTATGTGGTGTGTTGTTTCGGGGGTTTTTTTTTTTGTTGTTTTTTTTTTTTTTTTTTTTTTATATATATATATTTAAAAGGAGGAGCTAGAATAAGTAAAGACTAATAATTAGAAGATGTCCAGCACGAATTTAAACAATCGAAAAGCGGAAGATTAATCAATCAGAAAAGTGAAAGTATTATTATTATTATTATTATGTATATACTGTTTATTTGTTTTGTATTTAATTTGAGTATAAGAAAATACTAAGAATAACTAAGACAGAGGTAAGGTGAGGCTAAAATTAATCGAAATTGGCAAAAGTGCGAGAGCTATTTTATAATTAATAAATAGGTTGATCAATTGGACAACCAGGCGTACAGGGTTCTGGGTTTTGAAGATAGTTTGTTCAAACTGTAATGATCGCAACGGAAATGATTCAAGAGCAAGAGAAGTTGTTTAATAAATTGAACAGACTGGCTTGTACAAAAGGTTTGTATGATCCTTATATACTACAATTACTAACTGTAAATTGCACTATGATTACTAATACTAACTACAAATTACTTATTATTTGATGACTACATAATTCATGCATTGACTATTCGATGATTACATAATTCATGCCCATTAATTAACCTTTGACTAACTTTCACTACTATGTATTAATTATTACTTCATAATTTATGCGATGATTTCACGGATTCGATCACAGGCTTGGGTCACAGGACTAGATCACGGGCTTACAGGATCGGGGCTTGGTCGTAACCAATCTTACGGGCTTGCGGGTTCGGGGCTTGGTTGTTACAGTCAGGTTTTTTGCTTATTCAGTCCTGAAGCTGCTTTCTTTCTATTCCAAATTCATTAGCAGTTGAATGTTTACTATACTCTTTTTCATAGTAGACAACTATCATTAGTTTTTCATGTACTAATATGCTCTTTTATTTTTTTTTGTTACCTAAGCATGTCGAGCTTTAAAATTTTCACAGGCCATTTTGTTTCTTGAAAATAGTTTGTGCTGGTGCAGTTATTAAGTTTGTTTTAGTTTGCTGGTAATTGCTAGTAGTGGAGTTACTGCAGAGAGTTTTTGCTAATACTTTGCTCCTTCTGCAAAAATACTTAAGTTTTGACAATTTTTTATTTTTATTTATTTATTTATTGATTTTTTATTTTTATTTTTTATTTATTTAATTTGAACCCAAGGGCTACAAGCTAACAGTAATGTTTCGTTAATTTGTTCCAATAGTTAAAGAAATTTAAGAAGATATATGTACATATGTATATACGTGAAGTTCATTGATTTTCTTTTATATCAACTTGTATTACTTAAAATATATCATATATAATACCCCCAATACAAAATACCCCCCTAGCAAAAGACCCCCATATGCAAGATACCTGTCACTGATCAAGAAACCTATGGGTATTTTATAAGTTTTTTTTTGGTTAGATTGTTTTAGACCCGGGATACTTTAGTTAATGCACTATGATATGTTCATGAACCTTGAATTGAACCTGACTGAACCAAAACTTTAAGTTCAGGTTTAGTTCAAATTCATAAATTCAAAGTTCAGTTCAGGTTCAGGTTCAATGATCTGCAAATTTGTGGTTCAGGTTCATTAAACCTGAACCTAAACTAAACCTAGAAACCCTACCAGTATTTTGCCAGTACTATTATTTTAAAATTGAGAACTTTTTCTCAAGTAGATCTTGCCAAAAAAGAGTATACATGGCAAGTGTTTTGATGATCTATAGTCAGGGTTTTGGCCGAAACTTACTAAAAAAAAATTCTATGTAACGGTTTTACTATTACTCAAGTTACTCAGAGTATTATTTATAGAAATCTTGTATTACTATTTGTAAAATATAACATATAAAAGCAAGGATCCAAACTTATAACGATGTTAATAAGTTATAAAGTTCGGTTCTCAAAGAGATATTATATGCTAATTCGAACTTTATAATAAGATTTACAAATGTCTTAGAGTTTTGGGGAGAATTTAATAGTGTTCGGATTAGAGAGAGTTGACTGTACGTAGTAAAGGTAATATATACTGTATATGTCATTGCCCTTATTACGTACAAACTTATATTTTATTAAGCGTAATATCAGTAATGAGGTAATAACTTGTTAAATGTGGCGGTGATCGGCTAAACGCTAACAATAGAAATCTTGTTCGTATACCGATACGTAGCAACGGTTAGTGCACTATTCAAAGCAGTTCTTTTTATAAGCTTTAGCAGTAAACTAAAATATATACCTCAATTATTATGATATAGTATCATAATTGCTTAAATATAGAAATCACAAGAATGAATCATCTAATCAGATACGAATTAGATATACCACCATACTCTCCGTTGCACTCCGTTCCTGGTATTATCTGATAATTAATCCATCCAATCCAATTTAAATTCGATCTTTAAGAGTTTATCAATTTTTAAATCTGATTAAAAGTCTTGGTTCTTCTTTGGTATAAGTAGGCATATAGAATTATTATAATATATAAAAACTATATATCCATTTTGAGCTCATTTAAACTCTATGTAACACTCATCCTAATATATAATAATTCTATATACCCACCTATACTAAAGATTAATCAAAGTCAATTTTTAGTTTTAATATTACATCATTTAAATGCACGCATATTTATTTAATAAATCGGTGGTTTTTGAGTTGACACTGTTTACCGGAATAGGATATAGATTTGGGCTTTGGTCATAAATCCAAATTAAGTGGAATGCCAGTTCCCAAATCCAAGCTAATTAGTAATGCCGTAATTTAAAAAAAAAAAAGGTAAAAAAAAGGGTTGGATCGCAACCTTAATGTCGTTGACCCATATTGTATTCCAAAGCTGCAAGTCGTTGATGTAACATCATAACCATGTCTTGGAGCTATTTAACAATACATGCAACAATATTATATACAATTAATATTGACGTTATTTAGCAGTTCTCAAAAAATATAATTACCTTATTTATGGTCATTTGTTGCATCCTTGCACTTGGTAAAGTTTGAGTATCTAGTGGTACTGCTTCTGGATCTATATAAGAGCCACACTCGTATCTAATAAAACGAATTATCAGAGCGATTTGAAGTATCCTAAAAGATAATTTAAATAAAACTTACATTTTGACATTATTAAGATTAATAGAATACATGTCGCTTAAGATAAAAAAGGATTATCTGATTATTGGGATGTATGATATTTCATTAAAAATTTTCAACATCGTTATACCGTATATAATCCAGTTTTTTAGGAGTGGTACGCCAGACTTTGCCAATTGCCGCATTACATTCAGTACAGAAAATATTAACGAACGTGCTATTTGATTAAGTATAAGATTGCAGGTAAACCAAAATAATCATCCGAAAAAATAATTCTTTAAAAGTGCATCCACCTTCCAATATCAGCACCTTCTTTCGACCATATAAGATCTGTACCAACTCGAACATTATGTGGCTTAGCTAGTTTATGATAAAAAATTGATGAATAAGGAGTAACAAAACTCGCGTTAATATTCGCTATTTCATTAAAAAGACTTTCTAACCGTATAGCGCAACTGAATTTAATTCACGCTCAGCTGCTACGAACGCGAATGTATCGCCTACTATTACTTTGCATTTTATGCATTGAAAAACCAGCGGGCCTGTGAATTCGTATTTTACACGTTCGTGTTCGTTTGACGACTTTACCGTTTTAGATTTACTGTTTATTTCCTGTTAAAATCGAAGTTTATTCATTAGTGAAAGTGTGCAAGATCTGTATTATTCAGTTATAATACTAGCAAAAAATGTAACACAACCATTAGCTTATAATTCTAACGCAAAAAAAGCAAGGAAAAGTAATAACATATAGGAGGTGCTCCATTTATAAATTATAATAGCTATAAGCCGCAGTATTATTGGACATTGCGCGTGAAATCAGAGACCCGGATAATTTTGGTATAACGATAAGTTTCTTATTACCTACTATATCGGTATCAGGTATTAGATCATACAAAAATTAACAATAAAGTGTAACTTGAATTCTTTTTTTAGCAGGTTCTTAGAAGTCTGCGGCCAAAGATTTTCAAAACACTTGCCGCGTTTATTCTTTTTTCATCCTCGCGTTTTTTAAAACACTGGCCGGAAAAGACATAAAAAAATTCTTCCAAAAAATTATCTCGCGAACTATTAATTAGAATTATATGATTTTAGTGCCATTTGATTCGTCTTGATGAGACGAATAGAATAGTATGTAATTCTGATTAATAGTTCGCGAGATAATTAATTTTTTGTGAAGAATTTTTTTATGTCAATTCTGTAATAGTAATACTGTAATAGTAATTGTAATACGTAGTAATCGTAATAGTAATAGTAATCATAATAGTAATCATAATAGTACATTACTAAAAATTTTTCTTTTAAAAAAATCATAAAAAAAGTATTAAAACAGTGAAAATTTTACTTCGTAAGTACTCCATTGTATGTTTATTAATCATTATATGCGATCATTTTTAAACCTGTGCTAGAACTCGAAATGCAAGAACAAATGTATATTCCAGTATGTCTTTATAAATATTTAAAAAAAATTCTAGTCAACTTATATTACAAATATCGGATATATAGATTTTTATTTGAGTTATATAATTTTCATAGTACTGTAGTAACATTCTACAAGACCGACGTACTAATGAAAATTCACCATTTTATATCTCAAATCATTAATTGTCTAGAAAGAAAGGCATTGGAGTCATGTTCTGAAGTTTTATTAAAAAATAGCAGCTTACACAAGCAGCATATGTTCGGTATTGTTAAGACAGAAATGTTAACCAGATAAAGGCATTTTTATGAATATAAATTAATATTAAATATGGAGACTTGTAAAGGGTCTCGTTCTAATTTCTTTTGAACTTCTGATTGTTATGTTGAATTGGTGTTTCACAAGAGTGATATAGTGCCTATTATATGGTGAAGTTGATGATTGCTTAAAAAGTGTTCAGATGATGGAACCGAAAAAAAAAACCAGGTATTAAATAAATTAGATAAAATTATTAAACGTCATAATAATTCATATATACTAACAAAATTATTAGTGCAACAGATTACTAGACAATATTTAATGAATTTATTTGGATATTCGTTCAATTTTTGACCAGTGCCTGGATATATTTAAAAAATTAGGCAAATGAATATCCAGCTGATTAGTTGGCCAGATCAGACCTTTAATTATAGCTTATTTACGGCACAATACGTAACTGTAATAGTAACTTGCTGAATTCTAATTCCATTGCAACTTATTATTATGTCGATTTAATCCTGTTACACATAAATTTGTTTTGAAATTTTGATTGACTGTAATTTGACTTGTATTACAGTACTATCAATTTATTAAAATTCTGATGTCATTAGGATTTTAGTATTGTTAGGTTTAGGAGGACCCCGGATAATACTAATAGAAGTGAAATTATTAAACTGGACAAGAATTTTCAAAATTTTTACAGAAGTTATATTATTAAAAAGGCTTTTTAAATAAATCTAGTATTATAAAACTGGAATTAATAAAAAAAGGTTATATACCCAAGGTGGACATAATTTTATTAAAAATAAATATCTAATATTTTAAAAAAATCCATATACTAAA
>CAJVPY010003040.1:0-14827 GCA_910591965.1 Dentiscutata erythropus | reverse complement strand
TTTTGTTTTTTTTTTTTTGTTTTTTTTTTTTTTTTTTTTTTTTTTGGTTTTGTGTTTGTTTTTTTTTTTTTTTTTTTTTTTTTTTTTTTTTTTTATTATTTTTTTTTATTATTTTTTTTTATTATTTTTTTTTATTATTTTTTTTATTATTTTTTTTATTATTTTTTTTTATTATTTTTTTTATTATTTTTTATTATTTTTTTTTATTATTTTTATTATTATTTTTTTTTATTATTTTTTTTTATTATTTTTTTTTATAGCAAAATTAAATTAGCAACCCGTCGCTATGCAACCCTTTAAAATTAATCAATCATTTTTAGACATTATATAATAATATCGGGTATTTATAATTGGCTAATTACTGTAAATACCATATCTAATATATTTCAATTTTAAGCCCCACAGATCTTGTATCTTGTACATATAGAGTGTGGATTTGATAACAGGTTTATTCTTTTTTTATTTGTATACCAGATCTTTTACTGTAAACCTGGATAGCACATGTTTACGGTACTTTATTATTTGTTTTTTGTTGTTTGTTGTTGTTTGATGTGTATTGTGTATGTACGTACGTCATTAACGAATGTGTATTTAAAAATATTTTTACCTGTTACAAAACCAAAAAAACATGATAAAATAATAGTAATGAAACAAAGTAGAAACAAAGTAGAAAGGAAGTAGAAAGGAATAAAAACGAGCAAATCATAATACTGTCTAGAAAAAAAAAAAACAAAAATAAAAAATTACAAGTGACTAATAAGAGGCAAAGAAAAAAAAAACCTGTAGCGAAACAACCAAACCCATACTCTATGCTATTCTCACTCTAGCCCTAAACAAGAATAAAAAAGAATCAATCTTTTTTTTTTATTTAAAGCAAAAATTTATTATATGTTTTAGCGATTTTATCTTAAATATAATCCAAATTGTCAAGACATAGAACCTGAGGTTTTAGACAATCAAAATGTAGAACCTGAGATATTGAACAATCATGATGTAGAACTCGAAATGTTAGCAGCATATGATAGTACAGATGACTTTTCTGATATCAATATTGATAAATAAGTAATGCTTTATGTTTTATTATCTGTTGATCTTTTTTTTTTATATCGCTATTTTTGGTTTAGTTTTGATAAAATTGAAGAATTTTCGATTGGCAAAACCTTTAAAGACTGAGACCAGGTAGCAGACTTTATAAAGAAATATGCTAGTGTTAAAGGTCATGGAATACGAATCGGTAGTGGTGGAAGAGTAAATACAAAAACTAAAGAAATAATAAAACGATCATATTTGTGTCGCTATGCTGAAAAGCCAGCAAAATCAAGCGTAGTGTCTTGTCGAGTAGAATGCCCATGGAAAGTCAATTTTTGGTTCAAAAATAAAAAAAATTGTATTGAAGTCACAACTTTTAATAACGAGCATGTGGGTTATGAGCTTAATCCACTAGCAAGCAATTTCGATGCAAGTTATGCAAGTTACCAAAAGAAATTGTAGAAGAAATTCGTTTTTTGACAACCGTTGCAAAGGCGGATTCAACCATACAGTATAGAATAATTCAAGAAAAGTATAATGTTAGAATATACCAACCAGATCTATACAAAACAATTCAAATGTTCCAGCATGATTCTGAACCAGATGAAGATGATGTGGGAATGTTGTTGATAAGACTTAATGAAAAAAAAATTGAGGATCCCCGATGGGTTGTTTTAATGGAATTTGACCCAGTTACTTTCTCCTTAACTCACCTATTTTGAATGAGCTCAGAGCAGCAAATTTTGTAGTACTAAATTGTGGGCACGTGCGTTTACCAGTAGATATTTCATAGCTGGCGTACAATCAACTTTCCGTAACGAGGGTGAGAACTCAGCATTGAAACATCTTTTTGGGAGTTTAAGTCTTTTATTATACAAGCTATTTGACGATTACTGCAAGTTTGTAAGCTGGAAACAAACTATTCCACAAAAAATGCAGTAAAAACTATTTTTGAACTCGTAATACGGCAACTGAACGAGTTTGTAATGCCAAACGTAATGAAAAAACAGGAGAAGCAAATGAATTTAAGCTTTTATTATCATGCCATTGAGGTTGATCTTGAAGTTATAATTTCCAAAAAGAGGGTAAGATTTTTATAGTTAGTATTATAATTGTGGCAAAACTACTTAGAGGGAGGTTACTTAAAGCCAGGTCCATCACGAGATCTTCTGTCATGCACGACCAATCAATCAGCCCGACGAAGCAAAAAAAAGTAAAAAATACAAGAAGCAAATGTTTAAACCTATCTTGGTACAATAAAAAAAAATACTGGGGAGATGATTTTACATATTGAAATCTCCCATATAGGCCTTAAACTGACTCTAACCTTAACGTTAACTTAAATTCGTGATGGACCTGGCTTTAAGCATCCCCCTTAGATATGTGAGCGCAATGCTGTAATTATTCATGAGTTATTTACAATTAAAAGCAACTTCAATTTCTGCTTCCAATAGGCTGTTTGTTTTTTTTTTTTTTTTTCATAAACACTGAATTTTTTGATTTTCTTGTCCAGTGACTCTTTTCTTGTTTTTCATTCTTTTAAACCATTTTCTAACTCTTCAACTGCTTTTTCCATATCAGAAAGTGTTGGATTTTTTTCCCTAATGGATTACGGCATTGTGCTCATACCTCTAAAACTACTATTGCCGTTTCATAGCAATCATAGACATGAGTTCTAATTATTATCAATAGTATTAAGATATTTTTTTATAGCATTACTAACCATTATTTTTTTAATTAGTAAATATTTTTAGGAAGTTGATGAATCCGAACAATGTATTGATAACTTGTTTGACTGCCCACAAATGCAACTGAAATCATTTCTAAACGATTTTTCAATAATTGTTGAATCTTGGGAAGTTATGCACTTATTAAGTTCTGGCACTTCTCATTTTGTACATCTCTTAAACAATGGCACTTTTCTTTGCACTTATATACTTGGAAAGTCTTATGAATACCCCTGCCTTTACTTTTATCATATTATGACTTTAACTTCCAATGCAAGATTTCATATCAGTTTAGTCAATAGGCGCTGGTACAAAGACGCTTTACAAGAAACCAATATAACAAATAATAGATTCATAATCATTTTCTCGAGTATATCTATATCAATATCAAAGGCACATATTTTGCCAACACAATTTTTGCATAGCGAGTTCGATGTTAATATAGCTGAAGAATTTGCAAATAATGTAAACCAATCTCCTGATGAAATATTTAAGGCTATTTCGAAGAAGCGCAAGTTTGGAGAACTTTGGGGATTAGAAAGAAAAATAATGATTAATGCAATTAAGAATAGCAGTGAAGATCTTTATTATGAACTTCTTGGATTTTTTACCTCAATCTAAAACAGAACATTGCCGCGGAGAGTTCTTAGTAAAGTTAATGATGGTGGTGAAATTAGCCATAATAATAATAATAATAATCGTATGATAGGTATTCGAAATCCTGTTAAAAGAAGATCAAAAGGTCGTCCAAAGTCAAAAAGAATTGCAAATGTCTTTGAGAAGTCTAATGCAAAAACGAGTTACAAGTACAAGTTATGCAAAAAAAAGGGGCATAATAGCAAAACTTGCAAAAAAAAAGAAAAATCGAACATTAATGCAAATAATACAAATGATGAAATTGAAAGATAAGTGTTAGCTTATGCGATCTAAGTAAAGGTGCCCAAGCCTCTAAACAACTTTTTCAATTTTTGATAAATTTTGAGATTAATATATGTACTTAGAAAATATCACATAATTGTCACCTGCTAATTTGTTACACAAAATTTTAAAATATAATTAACATTCAAAAAAATTTGATTCTCATATACTTCTAACCAATGTACTATTATAATTGTGTAGCGAATGTAAGCATATGAAATATAGGTGTTTGTGTTTTATATTTACTTATTACTAAAGCAGTTGTTAATTTAGGTTCTGAAGATAATGAAAAATCGTTGACCACGTCTACTAGTTGCAAAAGTGTTCGAGAGATATCTGATACAGAAGAATTCAGTATTATTTAATTCGTTTTGTAGTTAAATAATAAATTTTTTGCAAATGATCATATCTGTTATATTATTTCTTACAAACTTTACTTTTTAGTAGGACCAAGTAATCCTGTGGTGTTAATTTCGGCATCTATGCAACCAATTGACTTTCAAAATCGTGAATATACACAAAGACAATATAGTATTTGTCATAGAAAGGGGCATAATTCCCAAACTTGTCCAAATAAGATTTAGATTAATAAAAAACTTAGACAGTGGGGCCAGTGAAAATTGCCTGCTTTGATATTTTTTTTGTGTTTTTTTGTTTTTTTAAATAGTTGTGACTGTTGGTTTGAATTTGGCAAATGCAATAATTTGAAATTAAGGAAAAACTTTAAGTTATTATGACAGCTAACATTGGCTGGATTTTTAGGTATAGCAATATTGCGTAAGTTCTAATTCGTTACACTATATTTGGACTATAAGACATGCAAAAAAAAAAAAAACTGCATGTAAATCTAGAAATATTGCATCTTATAGCCCCAAATTTTTCACCAATGAAATCATAAAAGAAACGATTAAAAAAGAGTTACTACCATTTAGCACTGCGTAAAGTATTCCCACAAAATAATACCCCGGGTATCACGTACCATCCTACTAGCCATTTCTTAGTGGTATATTAATTTATTACTTTTCATATATACATCCTCAAAATATAATATCTGGTTCTATACAAAGTACCCCAGGTACTAATCAATTTTAAAAATAAAGGTTTTGAATAAGTTTTGGGTACTAGATGTAGTGTCAAATGGTGGATCCTAAAATAAGACTCATGTTACTATGAGCAGTGTTAAAAGCAAGAATTAATTCTTATTTTGTTAATAGGGAAATAACAATGCTTTCTAAAACATTCTTCCATGTTATTTTTGGTGAATATGAGATATTTCATTAATCTATTTTAAGTCGCAGGCTTTAAAGGTTATCATTAACTAACACCGACTTTTACACCAACTTTTAATCAGAAATTAAAGTTTGTAAGAAATTCTTTTGCATAGATTTCAGTGTGTATGAAGTTCATTTATTAATAATTTAAATCCGCATTTGCATGAAGATTTGTTGCTTATTAATAATTTCTCCATTTATAACTCGAAGTAGAAATCCAAGCTTGTAAAAATCGGATCCTTCCAAGTCCTCTTTTCATTTTAACTTAGGTAGTTATAAAGTTATTATTAGTATAGTTCAAAATCATAATTAAGTTTTGTAAAAGTTACCATTAATCAATGCACCTATACGTTAAATTTATCTTAAATAGGAATTAAAATTACCAAGTCTCTTCATTAATATACTTCCATATTAGTGAGCTATAGTAAATGCTATTTGTTTATTTGAAGGCTACCGTTCATTAATACCATCCTAATCATTTCTTTAATTCCAGATGTCATAATAATTTATCTTTGTAATTGTGAAATATTTTTTGTAGTAGTTTTAAATAAATAAATACTTTATTTAGAAGTGTATACAACTTTATCAATATAATTTTTGATAATGGCACATGTGAATAGTTGAAAATTCTGGTTTATACTTTTCTAATTAGCTTTTTTGTACTACATAGTTGGTTAGACAAAACCCCAAGATTTTATTATTGATAAAGACGAAATAGCAAATTTATTTTCGGCGAATAATTAAACCTTATGAAGAATAAAAACAACCTGATAAAAAAGGTTTTTTGGTTTCGTTTGTCATACTATTCTTGGTTAGTTATTACTTATTTACTATTTTTATTTGTTTTTGTCGATGCATTTAATTCTATTTTAATAAATATGTATAAGGAATATCTATTAATTGATGTATTTTGAAGTATACTAATTAAGCCCATAGTTATTTATCATTTCTTCAAGTCAATTACAAGTTACTCTCGTTATAGTGAACTCTCGATATAGTGAGAACTAATTAAAATCTCGATATAGTGAAGTTGGACCCAAGCCAGTCTATATAAAATTCTCTCGGTATAGTGAATTTACTAATAAACTCTTAATATAGTGAATTTTTATTAATAGAACTGACCATTTCACTATAACGAGTTTGACTTGTAATTGACATATTTAAGGGAAGTTATTTAAGTTCATAAATATTACTATTATACAATTCTCTCATTTGATTCTTTTAATTACTTTTTTTTCATTTAGTCTATGAGATAAGGAACATTTATTAATCGATGTATTAGGCATGCATTCAAGTTTATGGCTATTCTATTTACCATTATATAATTTCTCTTAATTCTATTTTATTTATGCGTGTCGATTTAGACTTAATTGATGTATTTAAGAGAAGGAAAAAATAAAATAGAACATTTCAGATTTGTGATCAAATATCAGTAGGTTGCGATTGATTTTTTTCTTTCTTTCTCATTTTTTTCTTTTTTTTACTCAGCATTTCTTTAATCCCTTCAGATTCGTCTCTCTAGATTCATTTCTCTAGATTCGTCTCTCTAAATTCGTCTCTCTAGATTTGTCTTTCTAGATTTGTCTTTCTAGATTCGTCTCTCTAGATTTGTCTCTCTAGATTTGTCTCTCCAGATTCATCTCTCCAGATTTGTCTCTCCAGATTTGTCTCTCTAGATTTGTCTCTCTAGATTTGTCTTTCTAAATTCGTTATCGTCTCTTCAGTGATCCTTCGTGGCCTTTGTGTTTTGGTAAGTGTCTTTTTTCACTCTTCACTTCCATTTTTTATTAATCTGCTTTGGGGAAATACAAACTAGCTTAACCACATTCTGTGTGCCACTGGTAAGTTCTGTAACTGAATTTCTTGCAATAAATTATCTTTCCAAATTAATGCATCCTTAATTATAGGATTTTTACAGTAAATCATGATTATGATACTTCCAATACAAGCTAACATTAACTTTAACCACTATTGTTCTATAATAGACATTACAATAATTCCAATAAAACCTAAACTACATGTTGTTACCAGTAAGTTTTGTAACTGAAATTTGTAATAAGTTACTTTTTTTTTTGAATACTTCCAATACAAATTTAATACATCCTTAACTACTTCTGTAATAGTTTTTTTTTTACAGTCAATATTATGTTAATTTCAATAAAAACTTGTCACATGCAATATGTCGCCAGTAACTATGAATTTTTTTTGCAATAAGCTAAATACAAATTGGCACATCTTTAAACTTTTTAACAGAGTTTTTTTACAGTAAATCATCACGGTAATTCCAATACAAGCTGATATAACCTTACCTCACTTCACAATAATTTTAATACAAACTAATTTAATCACATCCTATGCGTTACCAATAAATTTTTTAACTGAATTTTTTGCAGTAAATTGCATATATATGTGGTAAATCCAATACAAACTAAATATACTTCTGTTCTTAATGTTACAATCCATTATCTGTTTATCTATTAGATATTCAAAGCTGAATTTATTCGGATATCTGTTTTACTATTGTTATCCGGATAATTATCTGAATATTTGTCTGATTATCTGGATATCAATAGTAAATGAATATCCAGAAATATGAATAAATGGATGACGGATTATCTGGATTGCAACTCTATCTGTTCTTAAATTTGTTCAATTAAATTTGGTAAGTTTTTTTTTTCCCTTAAACATATTTTTTATCTGCTTCTATTTTACTAATTTCTATCTTTCTTTAGAACTGGTAGTGGTTGGATTTGTATAATGATAAGTATTGGTATTTTTCTTTTTTTTTCAACGTTTTTTTTCTTTTTGTGGCTTTGAATTGGTCTAAATTCTGCATAAGGTGTTGTAGAGGGCAAAAATCTGTGGTATGTTTTTTAAGATAGTTTTTTGGAGTGTAGCTCTAAATAGTTTTAATAAGACATACTAAACTATTTGTTTTATTTGTTTTTATGGCAAAGAGAACTAAGATGTATGAATTAATGAGATCATATTTTTAGAATTGATGGTTGGGTATATGTAATATGAAGATTTGTAACAGTTTTGTAAATAAATTTAATAAAGTTTTGGAATGAGTAAATATTCAACTCAGTTTATAAAACCGGTTCAAACTCTTGTTATGTGATCAATTTTGATTGGTTAATCATGGGGGTCACTAAAAAATAAAGCTCTTTTTTTATTATTTTTTTTTATTATTTTTTATTATTATTTTTTTATTATTTTTTTTATTATTTTTTTTTATTATTTTTTTTATTATTTTTTTTTATTATTATTTTTTTATTATTTTTTTTTATTATTTTTTTTATTATTTTTTTTTATTATTTTTTATTATTATTTTTTATTATTATTATTATTTTTTTTTTTTTTAATTAAAGTTTGGCTTAGAATTAGAATTAAAAAGAAAGTTTCTATTAGTAAAATTTTAGTACTTCTCTTTTTATTATTCTTTTAGTTCTTTGATACTTTTTTGTCATTTTTTCGCTTTATTTTAAATAGTTTTCTTGGTACTTTTTTGATTTTTTTTGTAGCTCTTTATTATTCTTTTGGTGATTTTTTAGTTGTTCTTTTGATATTTTTTTATTATCTTTTTAGCATATTTCATTACTTCTTTGTAGTTCTTTTATTGTTCTTTTAGTAGTTCTTTTGTTATTTTTCTGTGTTTTTTGCTTTATTTATTGTTTTTTTGATTTTTTATTGCTTTTTTTGTATTTTTTTTTGTTGCTTCTTTTTATAATTTTGTAAAATTTTTAAATAAAATAAAAAAAATTATTATAATTAATTATTTTTTTTTAAAAAAAAAGTTTTATTAATATTAGTAATAAAGTTTTAGAAAAATTTCAAAGTTCGATAGAGTAAAAATTTTGATTAGTTATACATAATTAGTACAATTTTTTAGATTGATAATACTAGAGTAGTTTTAAATTATATACATTTATTATTATATGAAAAGTGCATATAAAATATTTATATATAAAGTATCGACTATATATTTATCATGATAATAAATTATGCATTATATTGGAATATATATTAATTTAAAACATTTTTGAGTATTAATTCAAGACTATATATAATTTTTGAAGTATCTGATTTTCAAAATAATGCCTATAAATATTATTTTATGCTTATATAATAAATATATTTAATAATTGCTTAAAGATAGAGTGTATATAAATTATTTATCATATGATATGTATTGTTGATCTTTTTGTATAACAGTTTATATAGTAAACACAACTCTAATTGGGTAATTATCTGTTTTAGTAATAATTTTACTATTTGTTTTTTGTATAATTTGGCAAATTTGAAGTCTCTCGGCAAATTTAACTATATAAGGAAGTATATTTTTTAAAAATAATATGATATATGAAAATTTTACTACTATAAATAGAAGGTTTAATCTATATATTACTTAATTTTAGTAAAAATTAACAGTAATTTCAAAAACTTTTATTAGTAGTGTATTGTAATTTTATTTATATAATCTAATTATATCACAAATGTCATATAATAAATGATTGATATACACTCTATCTTTAATTTGAAACAGATATAATTATATAATCTCATTTCAGAAAACAAGTATAATAATAAGAAATAAATATGTTATAGTTTACAAAAGGCAAGATTCATATCTGAATCTTTAGAAAGATTAGAGATCAAGAAACTCAGTAATATCTTTATAATAATTATATTATATGATTAAGTGTTTAGCCTATATTAGAGTTAGTATTAGGGTTAGATAATAAATTAGTTTAAGCTAATTTGTTTAGTACTAGTAAACAAATAATATAATTATATAATTTTATATAATGTGATAATTACCAGGTTTCTTGTTCTTCCAGTATTTTGAATTTTCTTAATCTATATACAACTCTATTAATATATACTTGCATATTTATTTATTTTGTTATGAGCTAAAAAGTAAATCTATGAAATTGGGTGTAGTAAACTTGTAATTAAAAAAGTCTATAACTGGTTTATTATTGGCTAAAAGAGATAAACAACTGAATATAAGAATTAAAAAACAAGTATACATAAGAAAATAGAGAAAAAGCTAAAAAATAAAGTTAGAAGTTAGAAGTAGCTTTAATATAAAATATTAAAGTGAAACAAAGCCTTATTATAATATATATATTTATTATTATAAGCCTCTTTATTATAGTAATTTCTCTTGATTCTTTTATAATGAAAGATATAATTTATATTTAAGCTTTTTGAATTTGTTAAAATAAAAAAAGTTATTAAAGTATTGTATTTTTATTTTTGAAAATAATATTTTACAAGATTATAATAATACATTCATAATATATATATAATATTGATCATGTATCAATTAATATCATAAAATTTGTTTAGTTATATAAATAATTGGCTGACAGTATTATACAGTGGCATATGTTAGCCAATCATTTACATAGCTAAACAAATTTTATAATATTTATCAATATATAACTTAATATTAATATTATCTGGCAATTTATAATTATAATTCTCAAGTCATTATTGGCTAACTGAGTTTAATTCAAATAAATATAATTATCTTGTAACACATGAAAAAAATAACAAAAAGAAAATTTTTTATAATTATAAAAGTTTGCTAGATAACTTTAATATATTACTTTGATAAAAATTTTTTAATAAAATAAATTATTGTTAAATTACTATTGTTATGCCTTTGGCAAGTTGTCTTATCATATATTTTTTTTTAATTAAAGGAGACTCTCTTGGTCAACAAATTTTATTAAGTAAGTTCAGATACTATACATTATTATAAAGGTACATTAAGCCATATGTGTATTTTTGGTGTCTAATTTAAATAGTTTGTTTAAAGCATTAGTGCTATACTAAGAGTTTTACACTATTTGCTATACCTGTAACCCAACAATGGGATTACCCATTTAAACCTTTTGGCATTAATATATTTGGTCTAATGCTCATCTAATACAAGTATTCAGGTCATAGGTTTTGCAATACTACTACATTATCAGCCACTTTAGAACACTTTACTATTTTTGAAAGTAAGCCTAACAAAGCAGTATATGTCTCACATATATATTTACTTGCATGTTCAGTAACTTCTTATCTAGTTAGTACTTGCTGTGCTACTATCACTGAGTTCATATTCAAGCCACCCTTTAGGACACTACTATAATCTAATTTGTATTTCAAGCTACAATTGCCTATTACTTACTTGTATTCTTATTTGATTCACAACAACTCAGTACTTACACTCATAATTGTCTTTTTATTCAAATTTTATATTAGTCTCTTCCTTACTTATAGCCGGCAACCTGGAAGAGTTGGTTTGCTTAAGCTTTAGATACTTCATAGTTACTCTTCTCTTGGTTTATACTTTTGGAGCATATACTCCTTTCCTCTAATATGTTAGCCTGGCGGTTTGGCTGATGTGTTCCCTTATTTAAGAATCTGATTACTCAGTTCTTTGATCTTGGGCCCTGGTTTAAATTTAGCTTTACTATTGCCTCCAAATTCAAAACTTCCCAAAATGGTTTTCAGTTATGCTAGTTTCTTAGATTTATTGTATCAAAGCTCCTATTACTAGATAATATGCTTGAAATTACAGGTTTAATTCTAGATCCAACCAATAAACATAGCTGTCAACCAAAACACAAGCCTATTTTTCAAATATTATCATCTGTGGGATTTAAACTCTAGACTTGCTACTTGAAAAAAGTGACAACTAGACTACTACACTAAGTCGCCACACCTCACTTATTATATAAATTATATAAGTTATTAAATATATAATTTATCCTATAACAATTTAATAAAGTTTGATATCTCTATTAGCTTGATATATTTGAATAGTAATATTTAATATACTTTTTTAAAAAAATACAAGAAATCAAAGTTTTAATATTTGTGTATTTTTGTAATAATAATGAATCTAAATTGAATATTATTTGATTAAATCTCTCTTTAGATTTGAATTTGCAAAATCTGCAAATTATGAAATTCAAAATAGTTCAAATTCAAATTTCAAATCTATTTTAAAGTACTGCTTTATTAAGCTTTTAATTACATTTTGTGCTAAACAAAATCTAACTAATTTACAATTAATTGCAACCTTAGCATAGTACCTTAGCATAGTACCTTAGCATAGTACCTTGGCATAGTACTTTGGCATAATATCTTATTATAGTACCTTACAATAGTACCTTACTATAGTACCTTACTATAGTACCTTATTATAGTACCTTGATATATAGTATCTTGATATGTTTTTAAGGTAACAATAATACGTTTTTAGCATGTTAAAAAGCTATATAACCCTGTCTTTTTCCTCAAGGCAGATGAGATTCTTCTAGCTAAACTTTTATTAGAGGTTCTTCTATCTAAACTTTTATTAAAAGTTCTCTTTTATCTTAAAGCCCTTTTTTTAGCTTAGATTTTTACCTCTAAGTCCTGTTCTTTATCTAATAAACTAATATACAGGTTGAAATCAAAAAAATTTTCTCTGTATCTTCAAATAATCAGCCTAGGTGATAGCAGAACGATATAGTGATAGTTATGAACCGATATGATAGTATATAAAAAAAGCTGATATGCTAAAGATTAGGGTAAATTATGATACATATATAGAAATTAATATTTGAATATTGTTAAGATGATTTGTTTATTATGTAGAAGATATAAGGCCGATATAAGCAAGATTTTTTTTAATAATTAGATAAATTATTAGCCAATATAGTGAAGGCTAATTTGTAAAAAAATTTTATCCATTTTATATGATATTGTACCGATATAAAGGATAAATATGCATGAATTTGGAATATTATTAACAAATTATAATATCAGTTTAAACAATATAATAATGTTGCTCAATGATTAATTAGCCAATATGATAATATTATTTAGCGATTATATTAATCATGAGATGATATTGTAACGGCTATTAAATGAAAATCCTTTATATGATATATTGCTGATATAGTGAATTATAGGATATTATATTTATAATAAATAAATTTTCTAGTATTGTCTTGTACGATATGTTACTCATTTTAAATGATATTTTAAATGATTATTATTTATTTTACTAATTACTTAATAATCGGTAAATTGTTTTTAGAGAATAGTAGGCTGATACGTTTTAGCTAGTTTATACTATATACAACATATTGGCTAACCGATATTATAAAAATATTAAACGATAGTTAACTGTTTAATATATTATTGACCAATATGATCATTATATGATCCAATTTTATATTTATAAATTTATCATTTTCAATAAAATTTTAAAAATTAAAATAAAACATTAATATATTAATATTTAATTATCTCTTTTTTGACTTTTTCTTTGTTTTACTTTCACTACTCTTTCTCCCTTTTCTCTTTCTACTTTCACTTTCTCTACTTCTACTCTCACTTTCACTCTTCCTTATTTTACCCTCACTTTTATTCTCTCTTCTTTTATTCTCACTTTCATTATTATTACCCTCACTATCATCACCACCAATTCTTGTTACATCTGACTCATCATCAGATTTGGGTGAAGAGATTTCCATTGAGAGGTCTCTACTGCCTCTTGATACTTCTGCTATTGGTTCATCTGTTGGTGTATTTTTTGATACAATTGCAGCTTTTTTTGCCATTGTTGCTTTAGTTGATGTTTTTGCTGCTGTTTTTGGTATTGCTACAGGTGTTGTTGTTATTTTTGTTGTTGTTGCTGCTAGTTTTGCTGCTAGTACTGCCATTCCTTTGTCAGCAGATTGAATAGTTTTGGTAGAGCTAGGTAGAGGCGATTCTTCCTCATCATCATCATCATTATCATCTTCTTCATCTTCTTATCCTTTTTCTTTTTTGTCTTCTTCTTCTTCATTTTTTCTTTTTCTCCTTGTATATAATACGTTTCTATTATAATTACCTCTTTTCCTTTTAATTCTCGCATGACGTATCTAAGCACCTAAATCTCTGCTTGAATAACTTTGCTCAGCACCTAAATCTCTGCTTTCAAGACTTTGCTTGGCATGTGCAACTCTGCTTGCACTACTTTGCTCAGCACCTGCAACTCTGCTTGTACTACTTTGCTCAGTACTAATTTCTGTATGACTTTGCTTAGCACCCGAAACTCTGCTCTTAATATGTTTTCGTTCACTCCTGCTTTTTTTTATCTTTATATGGATCTTCATCTCCAGTATTAAAGTCTACATCAAATTCATAATCTGAAAGGTTGTATCTAGCAATAGCTTTATCAGATAGTGCCCATCTTGGGCAATCTGGTGGTGGTTCTCCACTTCTATCCATATCCCTAAATAATAGCACTTATGCATCTTGGTATTTATGAGCTGCAATTGTTTCACAAATGGGTTTATATGCTTATGTAAAAGCCATTTTAACTAAATAATATTAGACTGATAGGCTTATTAATTTAACATTCATATATAAATAAATAAATAAAATATATATATATATATATATATATGAGGTCCTCGCCACCATTTATCAATACAAACTAACTTCTTAACCTTCTTTCCTACTGCCTCTGTCACTTCTTTATCTGTTCTTCACTCTTCATTGGACTGATAAGCATTTCTACCTCTACTCTGAGTTATCAACTCCAAATCCACTTTCTTGTATCTTTTTATTTGTTTATTTCCAGCTCTTAGAAGAAACGATACTGATTTTCATCTCCTTCTCCTTTTCTAAATTATTAAAAATAATAATTTAAATTAGAATATATTTCTCTGAAAATTATTTCATCTACAAATCACTTAGCCAATATATCAGCTAAGTGATTTGTAGATGAAATAACTTTCAAGAGATTAATTTAATAAAAACAATTAAAACAAATTTTATGTTATGCTTACATCATTCACTTTACTATTTTTGTCTATTCTTTCTTGATTATGTTTTTTT
>CAJVPY010003039.1:0-14829 GCA_910591965.1 Dentiscutata erythropus | reverse complement strand
TTTAATAACTATGTAGCAACGAAGATCTAATATGCATATTATATCTATTGAAAAGTTTTCAACTTATCATTAGTAACATTAACAATGATAGCCAACTTGTCGAAATTGAATATTTCAAGAAGGATGCGAAAATCCGAATCTCTATCGATAAACAAGTTAGCGTCCTATATGTTTTATTAAGTTTCATACAGTCAAAAAATATCCAGAAAGAAAATATCGACCAGTTTGAAATGAAAGGTATAAAGAATGATTAATTGCAAAGAGTACATAATTTATCAAATAAGCATCACTGAAAACAACCAAATAGTTTAAAAAAAACTATTATAATGTTGAAATTCAAGTTTATTTGTATTACTCTATGCATTAGATATGCGTTATAAATTGCATTAAATATTATATACTTTATATTATCACTATAATTGAAAAATAAGTCTTAGTAGAGAAAAAGTAAAAATTTGAAACCATTTGCCGGACCATCATCCGAACCCAACCTGGTACACATTTTTCAGGTGCATTAATCATATAATTTTTAAAACATGTAAGTTACATTTTAATCAGTATAAATTTTAAACTCAGGTACGTTAATTAAGAGCAACGTACAACATATATATACGTATCTAGATAATTTACGCTAAATTACATGTCATTATATATCCTTTATTTGAGTTAACATTTACATTTGACTACGTATTATTAACTTTTGATTATACATCCTTAACTTTTGACTATGCATTTGATTGTGCATTATTAATTTTTCAATAATACATTTGATAATGCATTATTAACTTTTCGATAATGCATTATTAACCATGCTAAAATTCTTAATTATACAATAAATTTCAACAAACCATTAAAAATAGTGGTTTGATCCGGATAATACAGATGAGGTAATAATATAACTATTCAAATCTGTATAATAACAGATTATACAAAATCAAATCTGTATCCATACGGATTTGATCTGCAAGCATCTGTATAGTTAACTATAATCTGTATAGCTTTAATAGTTAACAACAGCTAACTATTGTTTTAATTATGTTTATAATTATCATACAAAGGAAAATTTTATAGGAATATTTTAATTGTTAAAATTAAATGATTGTGTAGCTTTAGCAATTTATAGCTAATAAAGCAAATATAATCAAATCTGTCTATATGTATAAGTTTCATATATGTTGCAATTAAATTTCTTATAAGTTGTAATTAAAGTTTTATATGCTATAAAGTATTGTTATAAATATTCAAATATGTATATTTTAATTATAAAATGTAATATCTATGTTATACTAATTAAATTTATTGATAAATATTAACTACAATTTGAATAGTTAGCTACAATTAACTATAGTTTAAGTAGTTAACTATAGTTTGGTAGTTAACTACAATTAACTATAGTCTGAGTAGTTTAATTACTATTAACTATAGTTTGAGTAGTTTAACTACCATTAACTATAGTTTGAGTAGTTTAACTACCATTAACTATAGTTTGAGTAGTTTAACTACTATTAACTATAGTTTGAATAGTTTAACTACTATTAACTATAGTTTGAGTAGATGATCTGCAATATATATACAGATAATATGGATTGCACAAAAATACAAATTTCAAACAGTTATACAAATTGTCGATTAACAGATTACACCACTACAACAAACTATTAGAAAAGTATCAAGTTTTATACTATGAAGCGATTAAAAAGAACAACTCGTCTTTATACAGATATACTAAAGTTACACATTAAAAAAAGAAATAAAAAAGAAGAGCCTAACACTGTTGATATGGGTGTTTCAGAGAATGCTTTCTCTTCTTAGGAATACAATTTAACTTTAACTGATGCTGAATTTGATAAAGATGATAATGAAGCTGATGAAATGAGCAGAGAAATGATTTAAGAACAAGAAATTTATGAAGAAGTTAATGAAGAAACTGATAAGGAAACTGAAAAAGAAACTGAAATAGAAACATTAACAGATGAAGTAGATGATCTAAATAATGATCTATTTTTTCAAAATATTAGTCCAATAATTGATGTTACAGAAGAATACCCAATAAATGATAAAATTTTGGAGAAAGAATCTTCAGAATTTGAAGGTTTCGACAGAGTATAGACTATACTTTCCAAATTTTACAACAACAATGTTATATGTGTGAATTACAAAGCATATGATTTGTAAGTATATGACTATAGTAATTATTAAAGCTTTTTTTTAAATTTAGCATTATGAAATCTGTTTTTGTATTACAATATATAAAGTGAGCAAACTTTAACATGTATTATTTCATTATTTTTAGCAACTAGCGCATATGACGATCTTTTTAAAATCCTTAAATATCCAAACTTTCGCAAAGAAGATATTGTAACAAACATTCGACATTTTCGTAAATGGAGATATAAATTGCCTATTCTTGAAGTGGCACAGCATAATATATCGATTTGTGAAAAAAAAATACCATCAGCACTTTTGTCTACCAAAAAAGCATTTGTTATATCCCCTTTAGCACATTTGGAACGTGTACTAAATAATCTGACACTCGTATCCAAGATGCACTTTGGACCTGGTATTGTTAAAGTAGAAAAGAGTGAATTTTGGCATGGAGATCTTTGGCAAGAATCTCCACTTTTTGGAGAATATGAACTAAAATGTAATGATAGTGAAACCTATCATCCTGGGGATTTCTTTTTATGTAGATTTACAAAATTTATATACCATATACGCGGCATAGTAACTAATGAAGTTAATAGAACACATAAAATAAAAGTTTACCAGCTTCTGCAAAGTGAGGATCTTCCTAATTATTATTCCAATAGTATTCGCCACAATCGCAAAGACAATAAAAAGCTATGGCTAGTTGAGGGTGATCCTAAGTTTATCAATCCAGCAAATATTAATCGACACATTATTGTATGGCTCTGTGATATGCCAGAGCTTGAAAATTATGAATTTTACGTTCGGGAGGTTGTCTACAATTTTGGTGGCTGCTATAAATATCAGAACATTATGAAAAGATATTAGTTACCTTGCAAGTATATTATATACAATCCTCTGCTACAACCTATGCTTACAATAAAAATATTTCTCGATATCTATGTTGACAATTTCGGTACATTTAGAAATATATATCATTCTTTAGGTGGTGTATATTTATAATTTGGCAATATGCCATTTTCTTTTCGAAAATTACTTAAAAACTATTTTTAGTTGGTTTAATTCACATTTGATGATTTTATCAAACTGTACTTCAAGATATAAAACAATTAGAGAATGGCATAATTATGAATACAATATATAGAAAGGCTTGGGTTGTAGGTGGGCTTGGTTGTATTACTGTGAACTTACCCCAAGGTAATGACCTTGCAGGTGTTAAAAGGCATGGAGCTAATCATAGTTGTAGAACATGTAATGTTCCAAGTGATTAGCTCACTTGTCCAAATTACAACTATATAGAGAATGCTCATTTCCGGCACCAAACTGAAAAACAATTACTTGAAATTGAAAATCAGCAAGGAAAAACAAATAAAGAATGGTTGGCTGCTAAATATGGTTTGACATTATCACCTGGGTCTTTAATATACTTATGTGGGATCAGCATATACAAATCCCACAGGATATCTATTATTCAATGGGAGGCAAAGCTCAGACATTACTGGATACAACATTAAATGTACTAAATACTGCTAGTGAGGATACCTTCTTGAAAAGCTGGAAAGCTATTAAAAAACCTTCTCGTTGGAGCCGTCTACTTAATCCATTAAGACATCAGCACAGTTTTATATTTTTAGACACATTAAAGCTTGCTATATTAATGCCATTTTTACTTCGATGTTTTTTGAAATTTCAATATATAAAAGCTGAAATTTCAAAAAAATGGCAAGAAACCTTTGGTAAAAGACACATTGTTGCAAAATTATGTTCTCTTTGGGCTATTGAGGCCAAAGCATTGAAGCTTACTTTTACAACACCAATGACTAGTATTATTTATCAAGAATTGGAAGAGTCATTAAAAAAATAATGTGATTTACTTGTTAAAGTTAGCTTTATAAGTTATTTTTTTTTAGATGGTTTGAGATTAAAATTTTAATTAATTTCTTGTTATTTAATACTTAATATACTAACTAATATTTTTAAAAATAGTTATTTCCAGAATGCTTTACAAACCTACCTAATCTTCATATGAATATGCATCTTTTGCAACATGCTCGGAATTTTGCAACACTAACAAATGTTGCTGTAGGTGTAAAAGAAATAGTTTATCGAATTTTTAAGAGAATAGTTCCACGTATAAACTGTAAAATGATTGAACTTGATCTTACTCGATGGTATAATACGATACAAGCATTAAGACATATATTTGATGGCTAACAAAATTCTCGGTTTAATTGTAATACCAATACACTTTCTAATCTTGTTATAGATCAATATCTTCATCCAATTTTTTCAAACTGGTATGCTACAATATATCACTCACCTATACAATTCAGTAAGAGGAAAAAAATAAATATGATAACTAATAAATTTAAATTTTTAATAAGTTTTTAATATTTTTTATTAATATAAATCTATTTTTTAGATACTGTAAGCATTACTTGGCATAATAAAAGTTATGTTGATATTAAACTTCAAAGTCAATGGACCAAAAAGAAATTAGAGTATATGGGGTTAAACGTAACACTAAATGAAAATCAACAACTTTTTCAAGACCTCTTCAAGTCATATGCAGAATATCTTGGATTCAGATGTGCATTATTGAATAAAAAACTTGAATATTATAATTATATTACATACACTTTTCTTGATAATGAGAATTCCATTAGATTGAAATTTTATATAGATGATATCGTAGAGTTAACCAAAAATTTGGAAGACATTATCTATGCTAAAATTAAATATATATTTAAGCATAAAGCACACAATGGGCAGAATTATGTTTTTATTTAATTTGAAAAATTTCAGAAAACAAACAAGGTTGATTCAATATTGGGATGTCTACTTTATGTTCGAATAGCTGAAGGAACTCAGTTTATATTTCCAATTAATTTTATTAATCATACTTCCCAAATTCACTTTTTATATGCTTGTACAGACAAATGTGATACTACCCATGATGAAATAAATAATAGATATATATTAAATAAATTTTATTATAGTGTAGTATAACATGTATATATTAGAAATTTAGAACTTTTATTATATAATTATTTATAGTATAATATATATATGGGCTGCCGTCAATAGAAATCAGGCAGATCTACATTTGAAAAAAAATTAATACCTTAACTTTCACAGCTCATATCTCGATAAATTTTAAAGATATCTTGATTCTTTATTATTTAAAATAAAGCTTAGATCGTAAGCTTTCATTTAAATATTAAAATTTCACGATAGCTTTAAAATTCATCGAGATATGAGCTGTGAAAGTTAAGGCATTGATTTTTTTTCAAATGTAGATCTGCCTGATTTCTATTGACGGCAGCCCATATATTAGAAATTTAAAACTTTTATTGTATAATTATTTATAGTATAATATGTATATATTAGAAATTTAGAACTTTATTGTATAATTATTTTTTGATAGACTCTCTATAACAAAATATCTTTTATACTTGAACATTACTTACTTTTATTTAATTTACCCTATTTCATTATTTTTATCAATATTATATATGTTATAACTCAACTTAGATAGAGTTTTAAAAATAGCATTACCTTAATTAACAGGAAGTTATTCCTTCTCTGTCATTTATGACAGTAGTAGCTGTAGTGCCATTAATAGCTTTTGATCCCAAATAACAATTTTGTTCTAAATGCAAATCATGAAAAAAAATAAATGTGCATAAATTAAATGATAAAGTTAAGTATTTCATAAAATATTATTTTGAAATTCAAAGTAAAATTAATAATAGAAAATTGTTTAAAAATCTAGGCTCTGGACTTCAATGGTTCCTGTTTCCTAGTTTTAAATAATATATAATTTAAATATCAACTACAGGGGGATCCCTAAATTTTCGGGTCATAATGGCCAGAATGCATCATAGTTAGAGTCGAGTTAAGGCTGGGTTAGGGTTAGTGAAGCTATAGGCTATGGTAAAATTATCAGCTGGGGACTTTTCACTTAATGAATGACTATTGTTTCATTAGTAAAATTCTTAGTGATCTTGGGCAAATTGATCGACTCCAGCCCTTCTAACCAGAGTTCTGAAGCTTCTAACCTGGAATTTTGGGGATCCCCTGTAGGAGTTATTGATATCATGGGTACATACATATGTACGATCTACATAAATTTATAATCAGCACATTATGTAATAGATTCTAAACAAACTTTCTTTTTTTTTCCAATTTCTTGATGTATTCTTATTTCTTGGTGTCACTCTAATTTCTTGGTGTTGCTCTTATTTCTTGTTTTTTTGGTGTTGCTCTGATTTTTTGGGTTGCTCTGATCACTCTAGCTTGTCTAGCTTGATCTAATTTCTTGAAGTCGCTCTTTCTGATTTCTGGTGTTGATCTGATTTCTTAAAGTCACTCTTTCTGATTTCTGGTGTTGATCTAGTTGTTTGGTAATGCTTTGTTTTCCTAGTATTGTTCTAGTTTCTTGTGTTGCTTTGATTTCTTTGATTTCTTAGTGTTGCTTTGATTTCTTGGTATTGCTTTGATTTCTTGGTGTTACTCTAATTTCTTTGATTTCTTGGTGTCGTTTTAGCTTCTTGGTGTCATTCTAGCTTCCTGGTGTCGTTCTGGTTTCCTGGTAATGCTTTGATTTCTTAGTAATACTCTAGTCTCTCGGTGTTGCTCTAGTTTCTTGTATTGCTTCGATTTTTTGATATATACTCTAGTTTCTTGATATTGCTCTGATTTCTTAGTGTTACTCTAATTTCTTTGATTTTTTGATATATACTCTAGTTTTTCAGTACCGCCCTAGTCTCTTGGTATCGTTTTAGCTTTCTGGTGTCATTCTAGTTTCTTGGTAACGCTTTGATTTCTTAGTAATACTCTAGTTTCTTGGTGTTGTTCTAGTTACTTGTATTGCTTTGATTTCTTGTTAATTTGACTTCTTGGTGTTGCTCTGATTTCTTGGTATTACTCTAATTTCTTTAATTTTTTGATATATACTCTAGTTTCTTAATATTGCTCTGATTTCTTGGCATTACTCTAATTTCTTTAATTTTTTGATATATACTCTAGTTTCTTGATATTGCTCTGATTTCTTGGCGTTACTCTAATTTCTTTGATTTTTTGATATATGCTCTAGTTTCTCAGTATCGCTCTAGTTTCTTGGTGTCATTCTAACATCTTGGTGTCGTTCTAGTTTTTTGGTAACGCTTTAATTTTTTAGTAATACTCTAGTTTCTTGGCATTGTTCTAGTTTCTTGGTATTGCTCTAGTTTCTTGTTAATTTGACTTCTTGGTGTTGCTCTGATTTCTTGGTGTTACTCTAATTTCTTTGATTTTTTAATATATACTCTAGTTTCTTGATGTTGCTCTGATTTCTTGGCGTTACTCTAATTTCTTTGATTTTTTGATATATACTCTAGTTTCTCAGTATCGTTCTAGTTTCTTGATGTCGTTCTAACATCTTGGTGTCATTCTAGTTTCTTGGTAACGCTTTGATTTCTTAGTAATACTCTAGTTTCTTGGTATTGTTCTAGTTTTTTGGTGTTGCTCTAGTTTCTTGTTAATTTGACTTCTTGATGTTGCTCTGATTTTTTGGTATTACTCTAATTTCTTTGATTTTTTGATATATACTCTAGTTCTTGATATTGCTCTGATTTCTTGGTATTACTCTAATTTCTTTGATTTTTTGATATATGCTCTAGTTTCTCGGTATCACCCTAGTTTCTTGGTGTCGTTCTAGCTTCCTGGTGTCATTCTAGTTTCTTGGTAACACTTTAATTTCTTAGTAATACTCTAGTTTCTTGGTGTTGTTCTAGTTTCTTGTATTGCTTTGATTTCTTGTTAATTTGACTTTTTGGTGTTGCTTTGATTTCTTGGCGTTATTCTAATTTCTTTGATTTTTTGATATATACTTTAGTTTCTTGATGTTGTTCTGATTTCTTGGTGTTACTCTAATTTCTTTGATTTTTTAATATATACTCTAGTTTCTCAGTATCGCCCTAGTTTCTTGGTGTTGTTCTAACATCTTGGTGTTATTTTAGTTTTTTGGTAACACTTTGATTTCTTAGTAATACTCTAGTTTCTTGGTGTTCTAGTTTCTTGGTGTTGCTCTAGTTTTTTATTAATTTGACTTTTTGATATTGCTCTAATTTTTTGGCATTACTCTAATTTCTTTGATTTTTTGATATATACTCTAATTTCTTGACGTTGCTCTGATTTCTTGGCATTACTCTAATTTCTTTGATTTTTTGATATATACTCTAGTTTTTCAGTATCGCTTTAGTTTCTTAGTGTTGTTCTAACTTCTTGGTATTCTAGTTTCTTGGTAACACTTTGATTTTTTAGTAATACCCTAGTTTCTTGATATTGTTCTAGTTTCTTGTATTGCTTTGATTTCTTGTTAATTTGACTTCTTGGTGTTGCTCTGATTTTTTGGTGTTACTCTAATTTCTTTGATTTTTTGATATATACTCTAGTTTTTTGATATTGCTCTGATTTCTTGGCGTTACTCAATTTTGATTTTTTGATATATACTCTAGTTTCTCAGTATCGCCCTAGTTTCTTGGTATCGTTCTAACTTCTTGGTGTTGTTCTAGTTTTTTGTATTGCTCTAGTTTAGTATTACTATAGTTTAGTATTACTATAGCTTTTTGATTTTGTGGAATTATTTTAGCACCTTGGTGCATTTTGGTTTTTTTGGCATTCTGGTTTCTTTGATTATTTTAGTTTTGATATTAGCATACTGGTTAGGAAATATAGTACTGTAGTATATAGTATATAATATTTTTAATAAATTATTTTTTTAAAAAAATAATACAATTTGCATAAAAAATTTTTAATTAAAATATTTCTAACTATTAGCTATGTTTTTAACTATTGACCAAAAATTGAATGCTAATTCTCCTCTGAATTGTATATAAATTTTAGAGGTCAAATTGAGGTCAAATTGCATGTTTTTGACCAGTATACATAGTTGTCAAACTTTTCTAAATATATATTGTGTTAGATGATTTTTTTTTTCTTTTGATAATAAAATAAACATCTCAAAAAAATATCTACTAAATATCTCAAAGGCATCTGCTAAATATCTCAAAGACGCCTGTTAAATACCTCAAAAACATAAATTGAATATCTCAAAGGCATCTGCTAAACATCTCAAAGACATCTGCTAAATATCTCAAAGAGACCTGTTAAATACCTCAAAGGCATATGTTGAATATCTCAAAGACACCTGTTAATTATATATTTAATATATTTGTTAAATATCTTTTTGCAATAAAATAAATACCTATTAAATATCTTAATATTATCTGTTGATAATATGTTTAATATATAAAAAATATTAGTTTGTTAATATATTGGTAATATTATTTAATTATTATAAAAAGGTTACTATAATATTATTAAAATATTATTTAATTAGATTACTATTAGATTGTTATTAGATAATAAAAAGATATTTTTAATATTAAACCTATATTGTAATTATATTATAAATATATAATATACATCAAATTTAAAGTAAGATAGTAATATTATTTAATTATTATAAAAAGGTTACTATAATATTATTAAAATATTATTTAATTAGATTATTATTAGATTGTTTTTAGATAATAAAAAGACATTTTTAATATTAAACCTATATTGTAATTATATTATGAATACATAATATACATCAAATTAAAAGTAAGATAGTAGAACAAAAAAAATATTTTTAAAATATGATAATAATATTTTTAACATATATTTAACATATATTTATCATATTATAGCATTGGTAATATTGTAATTATATTGTAGCAATTTTGTAACAATATTGTAAACATATTTAGCAAAAATCGAAGGTTTCAGCAAAGTATCTTCGATTGAAGTTGTATCGTTTCTAATTTCCTCATCTAATATAAAAAGTTTCTCAGTTTCATCTATCATAGTTACATCATTTTTGTCCTCATCTTTCAATTCCATAGATATTGTTACATTTAAAATTTTTTGTCGCAATTCATCTAATTCTAAATCTAATGTCGCATGTGTAAGTTTTGTATCAGCATTTGAAATACAATAGGAATGTATCTTTGCCATATCCTCAAGCATTGTAATTTTTAACCGATTTCTATTAAATTATAATATAATAAAAATAAAAAAATATAGATAAATTATTTATATTTCCACATCTCTTTAAGTAGTCGTCCAGCTGTATTTTTAGATGACATGTTCACAAATTTGTAATAAAATGAAGAAAGATAATAAAGATTTATAAAATCGAATTATTTTAGTATTTGAATAAAATATCCTTTTTTTGTTTTTATTACATCACTTAAAATCACTATATCAACTGATGATATATCAATTATACTTTATACTTTATTACTTTTGGCATTATATTAATTATACTTTATTATTTTCGGCACTATATCAATTATACTTTATTAATTTCGGCACTTATGAATGATTTTAGGCATTGGTCATAAATTGCGGCATGAATTTTAGATTTAGGCATTGGTCATAAGTTGCGGCATGAATTTTAGATTTAGGCATTACCGCATGTCAAAATTCAGGTAAAAATTATGCGCAATAATTTCTACGGCATGTATACTTGCACTTATATATACAGTTTTAAACCAATAATTTTAAAGTACCGTGCAGCATAGTACAAAGCTTTTGTATGCCGGTGGCAAAACATTCATTTTTGATACTCCTGCGCCTACTTTTTTGATACATTCAAATGTACCCCAAAATTCCTATACTTTTTTGATACATGCCCACTTGACTCACGTGATATGTGTAATACATGATATCATATATACATGTAAAAAATAATTAGTGCATGAAACATGCATTAAACCAAATAAATAGCAATTTTGAACGATTTAATTTTTAAACATGGGAAAAAAACTAACAAAACTCAAAGCAAATAATCAAATTTACCCTTAAATTTGAATTTTTTGTTTTCTTAAAATGTTTGAAGACCAAATTGTTTATAATGATGATAACTCGGTTTCAGTCCCTTTTGGACGAATAGCCAAGTGGTATTTACTACAACATCCACTTTGAAAAATACGTGTTTAAAGTCTCAAAGTCGTTTAAAAACATCAAAATTAATTAATGATGAACTTATTATGCTTTATCGTGTTTATGGTGCAGTTGACTTTACTGAATGGGTAGTTTCTGGAAAACAAAAATCAACAAACCGTATTGATGATATCTTGAAGCTTACCGATAAAGGCCAAGAATATTTTAACCAAATTCAAGATGGTTTTAAAAAAGATAAATTATGTTGGTCGTGGATTATGTATTGTGCTGGTGATGGAAAAACTTGCCGGCATCAATGTGGTGGTATTGGAGAATGCGTATCTGGATGTCCCAATTTTTATTTGCCTAATAATCTAAGAAATGGAAATGATATGCACTGTTGTTCTGTTCGAGTTCATTCTTTTTCATGATTATCATATCTTAACTCTAATTATCAACTTCGTATTAAAATTGAAGGAACACACTATCCTTCTAATATGATAACTACTAGTATTCTACAAATTACAAGGATTAATTTGACACGTCAAGTCCGGGACCAAATTATTGTTAATCGTCGTGCAGATCATCATACAACAAAGACTATAAAAGAAAAATTATTGTATTCGTTAAATGGTGCTAATGAGAAAGATTTAAATGAATAGTGGAGAAGTTTGTGATAATAAAAAACTAGAGAGATTTATCATTCGTGAAGATAGGAGATTAAAAGACTATACAGGTCCATGGATGGTTCTTCATTATTTGGTCGAGGAAATTTTAAAACCTAAAGGCTATGTTTTATACTATCAGCAGCCTGACTTATCTAAGCCAGAAAATTCTGCTGAACATTACTATCAATTAATGGTTTCTGACAAATTTTGGTTACGAAATGGAAGAGATTTTGGACAGCTTTGTTTTGGCATTGATGGAAAATATGATCTTAATATCAATCATGCTCCAGTTTTAACAATGGTTGTTGAAAATAATGCAAACCATTAGCATTTGGTAATTGATTTTTTGTTTTACTCTTTTTTTTTTTATTTATTTTGTATTTTTCTTTTAATTCGAGTAATTAATATTTATTATAATTATTTTATCATTAATAATAGGATTAAGCAATAAGGAAAATAATTGGTCAATACGATTAGCAGTAAATGCAGTTAAGCAAAATATACCTTGTAGCGAATCTACATGTGAGCATTTGTGGTATTATGAAAACCTTCCAAACAATAATGGATTTAAACGAATTCGCAGCTGTAGTGCTAACCAAGTATGGAATCCTTACGCTATGATTGATAAGCATCAACCTACTAAACTTGGAGTTGAAGGGCTTGTACATGGAACTATACTTTGCTGGTTCCATATTATGCAAGCATTTGGCAACAATTTAAAAGAATGGAATATTCCGTATTCATTACGGTTGATAGTTTATTATTATTATTATTATTATTATTATTTTACATTTAATATTTATTAAATACGTATAAGCTTATAAATTTGATTTAAAAATATATGTATTAAGATATATGATTGCATTAGGATTTAAAATAGTAGGTCGATGTCGTACTGAGGAAAAGGCATTTAAAATGGCAGATCGTTATAAGGAATTTGTTACTACGCTCCCACTTACTCAAGAGCAGAAATCTTCATTAATCGAAGATTTGGGAAAAAATTGGATGTGTAATAAATGGAGATTGCAGTTTATTGATGCTGGGCGACTTTTAACTATGAATAACAAAAATTTAATGACTACTAACAATTATACGGAAAGAATGAATCGTACAGTTGAGACTCAATTTTCAGGCAGACAAACAGTTGTTACATTCATTGAGAGGCTTTATGGATTGAAGTTATTACGTGAAAATTTAAGTAGAGAAGGGACAGGACAAGTAACTTATGAAGCTGGTTTAGTTACGTATTTTAATGCACAATCGATTGAACAAGTAAGTAAAAGTTATCTATTTTTTTTGTAACTGTACTAGGATCATCACAAAATATTATTTTTTTGCCTAATTTAAAAAAAGATCGATATATATCGATATATTATAATTATTAATTCATTTTATATAATATAAAAATTGTTACCATTACAGCAAAACGAATCATCTAAAATGACATCAGATATGAATCGACGTTTAAATCAGGGAAGATTGTACTTTCTTCTAGGTTTGATTGAGCAATCGTATCATCCTGATTATTATTATATCAAGAAGTATCATGAATCAGAAATTATCAATCTAGACTATAACGAAGAATTAATGGAATTAGAAAAAGAAAACATTACTTATCTTCAACCAATGATGGAACTATTGGCCAGCGATTGTAAAGTTGTCTTGCGAGATGGATTCTATGTTACAAATATCATTACTGGGGAATGTCCACAATGTTTGGATTATATATGGAATGGTTCGTTTCACAACATTTGCAAGCATTGTCATGCTGCAAGAATTTTCTCAACAGCTCAAATGAACACGGAACATGAAATAAAACTTGAACTGGTTAATTACTTTAAAAATAAGGAACGAGCTATACCTGTAGATAAAAAAAACAACACAATTTATTCTGGATCTACTGAAGAGGCATACCAGGAAATAATTCGTCATAATAAGGGTATACCAATATTGTATTTAAATTTTATTGTCAATATAAATTTGGTAATCTAACCTATTTAGATATTTTAGGCGCACAGATTTTTTATCCTTTTAAATCACAATCAAGTGTTTGTACAGACCCATTTCGACCATTGGAACTAAACCAACGACGATCAGTAAACAATGGTTCACCTCCCAAGCCATCAGCTAAACCACGCAAGCCTAGCCATATTCTGCGTTCAATTCAACTTGAAGATACAAATAACGAAATTCCACCACCTTCAGTTCAAAAAAGGAAAACAGCAATCGTTAGAAAGGCAAAACGCAAGATTAAGGTAAAATTTATTTTTTAAAATTATTTAAGAGTTAAAAGAATTATTTATATTAAATAATTTTACTTTAAAATTGTTATTTAATTTTCTTTATGTATAGCTCCGCCAAAATGAACCAACTTCTGAAACCTCTATTTTAACTTCACAAAATAATGAACAACAGCCAGTAACTAAAACGTCCCTTCCTGCAACACATGAGACACCACCTCAACTACAATTTACAACACCTGAAGTTTACCAGTCAGCGTCAACTATAAATACTCTACACCCAGCTAATGAATCGGAAACACTTGCACATCGATTAGAACTTGCACGACAATATGTTTTAAATGTCATTAAACATTGAATATACATCATGTAATGATTGTGTTCAACTTTGAACATTTATTTCAATAAATTTATAACATCAATATTGTTGGGACGCTTCTAATAAAGTTGATAGAATTTCAATAAACTTCTGTTAGTATATAGTGCAATCGCAGCAAAACTTTCATTTTTTATACACCTGTACCTACCTTTTTTATGCAGAACCCGGTAAAAATAAAAGGTTTAAAAACTTTGAGCGATGATATCTCGACAACTACCATAAAAAAAATTCATCAAATTTAGCCACGTGGTTGTAGAGATATCTTCGCTCAAAATTAGAGACAAATCGAAACGCCTATCAAAATAGAAGCTGCGCCAAATTACTCTCTAACTTTGAACGAAGATATCTCGATAACTATCTGACCAAATTCGATAAAACTTTTTTTATTTGAATTCTATGGATTCATAGAATTCAAATAAAA
>CAJVPY010003038.1:0-14830 GCA_910591965.1 Dentiscutata erythropus | reverse complement strand
TCTTGCAGTACGTTACTGTTTTTTAGTCAAAAAGTTTTTCAGAAAAATATGGTCCAGATGATCGTTGGAAAGAGTTGTGTTTTTTTGATGGTCTTACAATTGTTATTTCGCTATTAAAAGCTTTGATTCAAAGCCAAGTGGTTAGTATAAGCATTTACAGTTGGATGTCAAAATAAATAGCATCTAATAAACTTTACTTTTAGAACCAATTCGTCCAGTTAGGAATTCCATGTGGTGGATTGCTTATGTCGTCTCAGGGAACAATCAAGTACGAATCAAAGATTTTTGAAGAGATAGCACTTGGATTTATTTGCTTACTTTACGTTACGCCTGAGAAACTATTGCTTAATAACTCTCTCAAAAAACTATGCGGTCGTTTATATGATAAAGAGAAGCTACAATTTGTAATCGACGAAGCTCATTGTATATTTGAATTTCGTCATTTTAGGTAAGAGAAAAACAAAAAATAAGGAGATTCATAAAAGATATTAATATAAATTTTTTTTTTTTTTTTAGAAAAGAATGGGGAGAATTAGGTATAATAAAACAAAACTTTCCTCATGCTCGAATTATGGCCTTAACTGCAACTTTATCCCCGGATGATATTAAGGCACTTTAAGATAATTTGAACATTAATCGATTCGAAACTGTAAAAGACACTGACCTATTACGCAAGAAATTATGTTTTTCAGTACAAAAACGAAATGATACCAAATCAGCTTGGGCAGACGAAGTTATAGGTTTAGTAAAAAGTATAAAAGCCGGTCGCGCTATAATATATTGCGCGTGGATTAAGGATTGTCTTGAAGTTTCTCAAATACTAAATCAAAAAATGAAAGAAATATTATTAGATATGCCATTAGATATGTACAATAGACAATTGTCAGAAAATGACAAAAGAGAAGTGATAATAAAGTGGAATAAAGGCCAGACACGATTGATGATTGCAACCTCAGCCTTTGGTTTAGGCATAGATATGCCTGATGTCCGTCTAGTCTTGCATTATAATTTCCTAATGAATATGAGTAAATATATATATTAGCTGTGCAATTTTTATTAGAAATAGTACTTAATACTTTGTAAACAGCTAGCCTTATACAAACCTTTGGTCGGGCTGGACGGAACCAACAAGGTGGTAAATGTGTTACCTTCTATTCTAAGAAGGATATTCGAACAAATTATATTGTTATTGCAAATAATAGGGAGAGGTATTATTGTTAATTCAGTGTAAGAATTTCATTGAAGAATTCTGTTAAATAATTCTAAAATACATTCAAATTCTAGTGAAGAAGTTAATGAAAAGACTATGACTCGAGAACTCTACCTGGCAGAAGCACAGCACAAGCTATTTGAAGTAGTATACTATTGTATTACCCCTTATGAATGCCGACTTCAGCTAATATCGCGATACCATCAATGGCTAGGGGATCCGATTCCAGAAATTTGTAATTCTTGTGATAACTGTATCAGGCGCGGAGACGATGAGGCTCAACTGAGAAATGTGAAGTTAGATATTTTAGAATTGTTAAGAGTAGTAAAGTTATTATATGAAAATAATAACAAACCAATAATACCCTTAGACATGATAGAAGTTTTTTGTGGCCTAGATAATGCAAAACTTCGGGGTCGAAAGTTAAAAACAGATTTTGGTAACCATCAAAAACCAGAGTATTTAAAGATAAAAGCAGTAGCAGAATTAGCTTTAGCGGATCTGGTTTGTCATGAGTTGGTCAAACAGAATATTTTTCTTGAGCGAAAGACCAATTCACGTTATCTGACGTCCAGTATAATATAAAAGGTGTGACGGATAACGCGATTTCACTTGCGGAAAAGAAAACTGGATAAAATAATAGTAATTTCTTCGATGTAAACAATATTTTAGTTAGCTTTTTACCTTTATTATTTTTATACGTTTTCAAATAAAGATCGTTTTATCTCAAAGTAAAAAAAATTTTTTTTGTCATTTGATGATCGTAATACATTCATAGAATATTCTAGACTAAGCATTAGATGTTCGATTTTCATGTGTGTTACGGTGTGTTACACAAAAATAATGTACCACGTAAATCACATGAAAAATGATCTACGTCCACCCTACCCTTAAATATCTAATAGCACTGGCTAGAATTATGTATATATATGAAGTTTTAATTTTAAAGTTTAATATTAAAAATAGCAACTTAGATTAATTGCAACTTAATATGAAATATTTTTATATATTATTTAATAAAAAACATAAAAAATGTTTTAAAACATGTTTTAAAAATATTTTAAAATATGAAAAAATAAAAAACATGTTTTTTGCCATCTTTAGTAAGCTGCAAAATATTATTAAATTTAATGCGAGATATAGAAGAACAAGAAGTTGAGCCAACCAAGACCCCGAAGAACTTTAATGCAACTTATATGTTATCAAAAAAAGAAATTTTGCATAAAAAATCATCAAACATTACTTTTTTATATAGTAAATTTTTTTAAAATTTGCTCTATTTTATATATCTATTTGGCCAAATTTATACAAACTTCATACAAACTTAAATCTAAATTATATCAAGTTTTTCGGGATCCTAGTCGACCTTAAAAGAAATAAAAGAAATACAAGACCTGTATACAAAGAAAAAAAAGATCTTGATTATGATAGAGAAAGAAAATATAGCCAAAGAGCTCTATAGAAAAGAAAGATGAATAAAAAGCCTAATTACAAAAGAAGATTTTGACGAAATTCAGCCAAGCTTCAACTCCAACAAATAAGCAAAAGACTTCATAGTAAGACTTTAAAAAAGATAGATTAAAAAAATCTATGAAGAAATATAAGTCGCAAGATGCAAACTAGTACAAAAATAGGAAAAGGAGAATAGTATAATGCGAAAAAAAAAAAGAGAATCTAGTACAAATACCAAGAGAAAAAAAAACCCAAAAAAGAGAACAAACGAAAAGAAGAACCTATTTAATAAGCTTTATAAAAAAAAGAAGAAGAAAAGTAAAATTGAATTATAGTAGAAAGTAGTACTAAAATTAGCTAAAAATAAGGTTTTGAGCTGGATAAAAGGTGAGCAATAGGCAGAATAGTGGAAAGTTTAATCAGTAGTCTTGGCAGGCTATAAGAACTATTTAAGAAAATACTAATGAATCCATTTGCAGGATAATTAGTATTAAGGTAAATCTTACTATAGCAGGTTGTACATAGGTATTCTTAGAACAACCGGGTGAGCCAATACTTGTAACTTAGGTATTAGAGAGAATAGCTCTTTGAAAAATTTAATATTTTTATAGTATAATATTATTAAACTTAATAAAGTAGAAGCAAGACTGCCAAATTAATAAATATATATATATATAATAGTGTATTGTTTTTCTTTTCTGCTCTTTTGGTATTTTGAAGTTTCAACAATTAGATAGTCTTTTACTCTTTTTAAAAGACTGTTGATGATAATGTTGTCTTTAATAATAATCTAATTCTTTCTAAATTAGACTATGTCTAACGAGAAAGAATCTTGCATAAGTGAATTTGGCCTAATAGCTTTGGTCAAATAAACAAAAACTGCTGCAGAAGATGGTCAGAAGGAGCATATTATGAAATTTTTTATTATAGATACTGCTTTTTTTTTTTTTTTTTTTTACTTTAATAACCTTGCACTAATTTATTAGATTTTTGTAATTTACAAAATTAACTATCTAATTTACATATTAGGCATATACATCACGAATTTTTTCAAGTAGATTTATAATGATATATAATGCTTAATCGTTTTATATCGATTAAATTTAAACATTAAACATCAATTAATTTGTTATTTAGTGATATATATTATAAATCGCTTATTAACGATAATGGGTAAGAAATTGATATAGATCAAATTATTGATTATCATCAAACTAACCAAAATCATAATATATCGATCACTATGTTATTAATCAATAATTAGCACTTTAATTAGAAATATGTGTAACTTTAATTAGAAATATATGTAACTTTAATTAATATATAGTAACTTTAATTGATATACGTACTGTAACTTTAATTAATATACGTACTGTAACTTTAATTGATATACACTTTAAATATATGCTTTAAGTATTAGATATATGCTTCAAATATTAGAACATAAAGCTGTTCACTAAATATTCATTTATTTTTTCAAATCTTGCAACTATATACAGTTCTATCGGTTAATATTTAGTATAGGTAGAAATATATAAATAATATAAGATTATTTAATATAAAAATAATTATTTGAACTAATCTAAACAGATTTGAAAATAGTTAGAATTAGGGTGAGGATTATAGTATAGTTTTTAGTTAGCTTTAGATTAGGGTTAGAGTTTTTTATATTAAATATTTATATATTCCCACCTATGCTAAATAAGATCTGTTCTATCTATACTATCTATAGGTATACAACTATATTGTTTAATTAATTTTAATTTAGAACATCTGCATAATTCACCATCTTTATTATACCAACGAACAAGAGCGAGTTCTAACGAATTTTTGTCAATCGCTTGGTAAAACTTGAGTATTAACAAAATCTTATAAATGATATTATATATATATATTAGTACTAGTTGTAAACCTGTGCAATAATGCATAGGAAAGACTTTATAAAACTTTATAATAATAATAAAATACATATTTAATTACTATAAAAATTTATTAAATAATTAAATTATTATTTTAAATAAATATAAATATACTATTTAAATTTTTTATTTAATAAGAACTTTTAATTTATTAATTATAAATTTTATTTTAATTTACTATTTTATAGAAAATTTTAGCTAGAGATGTTTAGTTTATATATCTCTAGCCCAAAACTATACTTAATCATATAATTTTATTTAGAAATATTTATATTTTATTTATTATAATTTTTTTAAATTAATTATTTCTTTATTGGTTATTTTTATTTTTTTTATTTTATTATTTTGTTTTTTTAGATATTTTAACTAATTCAATAAACCAATTAGAATGTGTAATTTACAAAACATACCAACTAATAAATTATCTAAGTACTTACTAATAGTGCTTGTAGTTAACTATTGTTTATTAACTTGACTAAATTAATATTTAAAAATTGGCTTAGCCAGCTAAGTTAGAGTCGTTATTCTAAATTCTATTTAATTAAACTTTGGAAGTTATCAGAGATTCCTCAAATTTTTGGTTCAACCTTGCTTGTATTTTATGTTGATTTTTTTTTCAAAAATTTTCAGATTCTGCGCCTAAACTTTTAATATAATCCATGTAATCTATTATAAAATCAATTTTGATTTTTGAAAAATCAGATAACTAAGCCAGCTAAGCCGATTTTATCAACTAACTACTCACTAAATAGGTTAATATAAATAATTAAAGATACACTATCTAACACTAATGATAAATATCAATTCAAACATGATCAATTTATTTAAATATGCTTACTAATATATAATCTATAATCTTTAGGTTTACTATTATATCAGCATGAAGATAAGTGAAAGAAACACTATATAATAGAATGAATTTGTTAATTGTAATAGCTATATTTGGCATAAACAAAAACTTAATAGAAAGAATAATGGCTGTGTAAGCACCCAATAAACCAGTTATGCTTTTCCAGTAGACTTTCATCTATCTAAATGCACTCTCAAATTCTGGGCTTTCATAAGTATACTTTTTCTTATTGTTCTCTAAGTACATATTGTTAAGGTTTGTTTCAGTAGATGCATTCAGAGAGGTCTCACTATACTTAGATTGATAAATGATCATTATACTTATACTAAATAAAGGTGAATATTTTAAAAATTAAATAGTAAGTATTTGTAAGTTTCAATAGCTTATTTAAAAAGCTGTTCTTGATACAGCAATAATTTTTTAAATACACTCTACCAGGAGCAAACTTCAAACACGTGCACTTAAAGAACAATAAGAAAAAATTGCTCTAATAGAGATAAAGTATGTATTTAGGCAGAAATTGAAAATGCATTTAGAAAGGTGGTGCATTTAAAGTTGGCAGGTAGGTTTTTTCAGAATTTAGAACAAATAATTTAGAACAGCTTTTAAAATATATTCAAAAATAGTAGGACAGCAAACACATGACTTGTTTTCTTATTGGCGCATAATCCTTACAATAAAAAATCATACAAAATATAATTTTGATATTGCAAACTCTAAATCAGATTAAGTAAAATATTATAATTACTGTCATAGGCAATCAATAATTATTTTTCTCACAACAATCATGTAAAAAGGTCTTGATTTAGGATTTGAAATGAAATAATTATCTGAGAAATCATTCAATATTAACATTGCAACAAATATTTGAATCTGTGAAAATGGAAAGTAACGAATCAGAGATATATAAATGGCGATTTTTTTATCATTGGTTACTGCTTACAGTATTTCCAAAAATAATACTCCAATGATTAAGTTTCGAATATTACTCATTAACTGTTTCTTCTATAAATATAATACCAGTATATATATTGATCTACTAATTTAAGCACCCGGAAAATGTGTACTGGGTTGGGTTCGGATAATGGTCTGGAAAATGTCTTCAAATTTTTAAAATTTTTACGTTTTTTTTTTCTTTTTACTAAAACTTTATTTTCAATTATAGTGATAATATAAAGAATATTTAATACAATTTACAACACATATCTAATGCATAGAATAATACAAATAAACTTGAATTTCGACATTAGAATAATTTATTTATTTTTGACTATTTGGTTTGTAATGCCCTTCATTTCAAATTGATCAATATTTTCTTTCTGAATTAATTGATTGTATAAAATTTGGTGAAATAAATAAGACGCTAACTTGTCTATCAATAGAGATTCTGATTTTGTATCCTTCTTGAAATATTCAATGTTGGCAAGAAGTCAGCTATTATTGTTAACACTATTATAATATACTTATTAGACTACATAGGTATTAAATAAATTCTGAATTGGTATCAATTAAATTTAAAATACCAACCTAATTTTTAATATCACTTTTAGATGATCGAATATTGCTTTTTTTTCACATTTGGCTATTATAGTTTCAACTTGTGAATCATAAGCAACGAAAGTTTTTGGCGAAGCGACATAGGTAAATTTGATATATTCTATTTTTTTTTTGTTTTGCCAAGTCCTAATTTGATAGTTTCTTGCATGTAATTAACGAAATGACGAAATAAAGCTTACAATATAAAATACATATTTATAACAAATATTGTATTGCTTTTATTTTTTGCAAGAATAAAAAAAACAACTGAAAAATATTATTAATTGTGTTAAATATATCATGAATTGGATAGTGATATACTGTAAGAATTCAGATACTATCCTTATCAGCCATTGTGGTGGCATATGTAATTTAGATAGGGTTATGTTAGTCTTATATTGGATATATTTAAATATTAATATATTGTAAAAAATTCTAATACTATCCTTACCAGCCATTGTGGCGGAATAAGTAATTTTGATATGGCTCGTATTAGATATATCGTGAATTAGATAGTTACTGTAAGAATTCAGATACTGTTCTTATCGGCCATTGTGATAGCATATATAATTTAGATAGGGTTGTGTTAGTCATATGTTGGATAAATCGTGATTTAAAAATTGATATACTGTAAAAAAAATCTGATACTGCTCTTGCTGGCTATTGTGGTGGAATAGGTGATTCAGATATAGCTCGTTTTAGATATATTGTGAATTGGATAGTGATATTCGGATAATGGCCATTGTGGTGGCATGTGTTTTAGATAGGATTATGTTAGTCTTGTATTAGATATATCATGATTTAAATATTGATATACCATAAAAAAATCTGATACCACCCTTACCGGCCATTGTGGTGGAATAAATGATTTAGATAGGGCTCGTGTTAGATATATCGTGAATCGGATAATAATATACATAAGAATTCGAACACTGCCCTTATCGGCCATTGTAATGGCATATGAGATTTAGATAGGGTTATGTTAGTCATGTATTAGATAAATTGTGATTTAAATATTGATATACTTTAAAAAAATCTGATACTGTCCTTACTGGCCATTGTGGTGAAATAGGTGATTTAGATAGAGCTCATGTGAATTGGATAGTGATATTCGAATAATGTCTATATCGACCATTGTGGTAGCATATGTGATTTAGATAGGGTCATGTTATCTTGTGTTGGATATATCGTTATTTAAATATTGATGTACTTTAGAAAATTCTGATACCGTCCTTACTGGCCATTGTGATGGAATAAGTGATTTAAATATAGCTTGTGTTAGATATATCATGATATACTGTAAGAATTTAGATACTGTCCTCATTGGCTATTGTGGTGGCATATATGATTTAGATAGAGTTATATTAGTTTTGTGTTGGATGTATTGTAATTTAGATAGTGATATACTGTACCATAAAAGATTCGGATACTGACCTTACTGGCTATTGTAGTAGCATATATGATTTAGATAGAAACATGCTAGTCTTGTGTTAGATATCCATTATAGTGACATATGTGATCTTAATAGTGTTAGTCTTCTGTTGATATAGTATAGCTGTATTGTGATGTATCCAGATACTGTTTTTACCAACCATCATAGCTGCATGGGTAATTTAGATAGAGTTAGTCATATGTTGGATATATAGTGTGGATATTGATGAACTGTAGAAAATTCTAATACTATCCTTCCCAGCTATTGTGATGGAATAAGTAATTTAGATAGGGATTGTGTTAATATATTATGGTTTGGAGTGATATTAGATATATTGTAAAAAATTCAGATACTGTCCTTATCGGTATTGTGGTGGCATATGTGATTTAGATAGGGTTATGTTAGTCTTGTATCGGATGTATTGTGATTAGATAGTGATATACCATAAAAGATTTGGATACTGACCTTACTGGCTATTGTAGTGGCATATATGATTTTGATAGGATCATGCTCTTGTGTTGAATATCCATTATAGTAATATATGTGATCTAAATAGTGTTAGTCTTCTGTTGATATAGTATAGCTGCATTGTGATGTATCTAGATACTGTTCTTCGTAGCTGCATGGGTAATTTAGATAGAGTTAGTTATACATTGGATATATAGTGAGAATATTGATGAACTATAGAAATTCTGATACTATCCTTCTCGGCTATTGTGATGGAATAAGTGATTTAGACCGGCTATTGTGATGGAATAAGTGATTTAGATAGGGATTGTGTTAAATATATTATGGTTTGGATAGTGATATTAGATATACTGTAAAAAATCCAGATACTGTCCTTATCGGCATTGTGGTAGCATATGTGATTATAGTAATATATATAAAAAATTCAAATACTGTCCTTACTGGATATGATTTAGATAGGGTTATTCTAGTTTTGTGTTGGATTGTCTGTCCTTACTGGCCATTGTAGTGGTATATGTGACCATATTATTTTACTGACAATCTCTTCATAGACACCACATTTTACTGACAAGTTCATTTTACCAACAGTCTATTTCATTTTACCGACAAGTTTATTTTTATAAACTACACTAACTTTAACTCTAATTCTAATCTTACCCTAATGATATTGACCAGAATTGCTTTGTCTACAAAATAAGCTTCAGTGAAATGAACTTGTTAGTGAAATGTGGTGTCAACGAAATAATTGTCGATAAGTTGATCAGATCCCGATCCAAATAGTGTTAGTCTTTTGTTAATATATCATGGCTTGTATAGTAATATACTGTAAAAAATTCAGGCACTGTTCTTACTGGTCATTGTTAATGCATATGTAATTTAGACAATGTTAGATATATCATGGTAAAAATTTGGATGCCATCTTTACCGAAAATTAGTGATGTAGATAAGATATACTGTAGTTTGTGATGTACTGTAAAAAAATCCAATTATTGTTCTTTTTGACTATTGTGGTGTAGGTGATTTAGATAGTATGTTAGTTTTGTATTAGATATAACATAGTTTGTATAGTAATATATCATAAAAACTTCGGTTACTATCATTGTCAACTATTTTGTTGTGATTTAGATAGTGCTATGTTAGCTTCGTATTGCAGTATTGAATATATCGTGGTTTGCATAATGATATACCAAAAAATTTAGTTATTGTCTTTATCTGACCATAGATAAAAAATTCTGCTTTGTATTCTGGCTAATGTGAAATGTAAGTAATTTATATTAGTTTTTATAGCAAAATTATGATTTGTATAGCAATTTACAGTGGTCTTACTTGTTATAACAGTAATACAGTGCCGTACTATAAAATTCTAGTTTAAAAGTAAATTATAATTTGCTTGTCTACTTTTCATAACTCTAAATTCTTAAAATACCTGAGCAATATTATATTCGAATCTAAATAAATACCTTATTTAAACTTGATTGTCCTTAAATTTGCAAATAATATATACCAAAAATATAGAAAATAAGTACAGCACCCTCTATCCTACTGTTTTTAATTTCAGATTAGCAGAGAAACTTTAATCGTCATTCGAAATTGAAAAAAGCAAGGTAGAGGATGCTGTGCTTATTTTCCATATTTTATGAGTTTCATTAATGAAATTTAAGAAGTACAGATCGTCAACCACGATATCGTCATGAGCAATCTCTTGTTTTTGTAACACAAAAAACCAATATAGCTACGCGGCGTTACAGACGGAAAAATACCACAACTACGTTTTTGATATATTAATTATAAATGTATCAAAAATGTAATTTCGGTCATCACTGAACGTAGAAGTATGAGTCCTTCACTTCGCTCCAGACAATAATAGAAAGCAATAGTAAATAATATTGAACTTGAAAAGCGCTCATTCTAGGTAAAATATTTATAAATGCGAGTAGCCTACTTTAAACAATTAGCTTAAAGTTCTTATCTGAATTAATGCGAATAAATTAAATAGATATAAACTGAATGGCTTATCTTAAATGTAAAGATTGATAAATTTCTTTATAACTACACGTTCGAATTATGGAGTAAATAATAAAGGAGCTTATTACGCGAAAGTAAATAGAGATATTCAGATATGTATAAATTTACAGGTTTGGTAAATTTACAGTGATACAATTTAAAAACATATAATTTATATGGGTAATCTAAACGTTATCATTATACACAAATTTTTTTAGTATATAGTTATAGATTATACAGTACAATATTTTATAACTTATAGCATTTATAATGCAACTAACCTCATATGTCATAGAATTATTATCATAGTTATCTTCTGTTTGCATAGAAGAATCTAACACAGAATCTGACATAACTTCATCCTAATTTAAGTATAATCATTAATTATCGTTTTAAAACTTTATTAACAAATTAATACTAATTTACCTCATATATTATAGAAGATTCATCTGTATAAGAATCAGAACTAGAACTATGATCTGGAAGATTATAAATGCTAGCATCTACTTGCTCCTCAGGTTTAATTTGACTTGCTGTTTCATTAGTATAAGAATGATCTTGAGAAATGTGTTGGGATAATGCACTAGATCTTGAAAAATCACAATTACAATAAGGACATTACCAACACATTTTGAAAAAAAATAGAGAAACAGAAAAAAAAAGAAAAAAAAAAGCAGAAAAAGAAAGTAAGAAAAAACGAAGAAAATGAAAATATGGAAGCAAAAGAAAGTGAAATAAATGAAAAGAAAACAAAAGAACCTGAAAATAAGCAATATTAAGTGAAAAAGAAAGAGAAAAAAGAGTATTAAATTAAAGCGATTATAAAGGATCAAAGAAAAAAAATTTTGTAAGAATGTCTAAAAGGTAATAAATATTAGAGCATTTTGTTTGTATCTATTTATATTAATTTATATTGATTTAAATCAATTTAACAAACCAATTTCATATGCGAGAAAACATTGTAAACAACTAGCATCATATTGGTGATATAATAATATGCAAATTAACATAAATTATTTATATCGATTTATATCGATTTAAATCAATTTAACTATTTTTCAAAACAATTTCATATGCAAAAAAACATTGTCCTTATCGATAAACTATTAAAAGATTTTCCAGATGAGCCCGATCAAAAGATAATTGAAGAATATAAAAAAACCGTACAAGATAAAAATAGACCCATTACAAAGCATTCAAGAAAGAAAAATAGTAATACTGATACATTTTATCAAAGAAAAGGAAAGCTAAAAATTTATTAACAGCAACACGAAAATTAGGAAACAATAAACTTAGAAAAAATTTTTTTAATCAGGCAAAATTTACAATGTCTATATTGACTGTTAAGGATATTACACCAATAATAAATGAGTTTAAGGAGTTATTTAAGGATTTTCAAAAATTTTAACTTGTTACATTGATATTGTTTATGATTGATTAGTATAAGTAGATTAAGATAATTTATAAATTTAAAAAAATAAGTTTTGCACAAATTAAGAATAATATAAGCAATAAAGCTTTTTTAGTATTTGTCTAAGTAAGATCATTATTATAATTAATTTTCAGTAACGGATCGCATCCCTAATCACATCTTATAATCTAATACAGTTTTTCTAAAAAATCTGATCTAGTCAATTTTATTTTTCGTACTTAAAACCGAGTTAATTATATGAAAAATAAATCGGTTTCAAACTCTAATATCAGCTGCTCCAACTAGGGATGTTAGACAGTCTGGCCATATAGTCAGAATTTATATTAGACCATGGTTCAATTGAATAGATCACGTTTTTAGCCAGTGGTTAGTAGAGAACTGCTGTAATAAGAAATAATACAGTAATGCATAACTTTAAAATTGGTCACAAGTTTTGAACAAATTAGACTTGTTAGACAAGTTTTTTTATTGGTGTTTTACTTATACATATCTTTCTTTGAATAATAAATGACTATCTAATTAGAATTTTTAATAAAGTTCTATTGGTGCTTTTCTTTCTTTCTTTGAGTAGTAGGTTCTTATACACAAACACCTGCATTCTGCATTAGATCACAAGCCTTGTTGAAATTTCTCATACACAAACATCTCGGTTAGCGCCATTTGCATTAGGTCACAAATCTTGGACAAATATTATTAAATTTATTCTCTTTAATTAAAATTTTTAATAAAGTTCTATTTGTGCTTTTCTCTTTCTTTAAGTAGTATATACCTCTTGCATTTTGCATTAGGACACAAGCCTTGTTGAAATTTCTTGTTTGTTCTCATACACAAATATCTCGGTTAGCGTCATTTGCAAAACTCTGTGCATTAGGTTACAAATCTTGAACAATTTATTCTCTTGGTTAGATAATTGATTAGCTAAAATTTTAACAAAGCACTTTTCTTGTATATAACTTTCTTTAAATAGTAGGTTCTCATACACAAGCATTTCCTGTGCTTTGCATTAGGACACAAGCCTTGTTGAAATTTCTTGTTTGTTCTTATAACGAATATCTCGGTCAGCACCATCTGTAAAACTTTATATGCATTAGGTCACAAATCTTGGACAATTTATTTTCTTAATAAAGTTCTATTGGTGCTTTTCTTGTACATAACTTTCTTTGAGTAGTAAGTTCTCATAATAAATAACATCTTCTGTATTAGATTACAACTCTGCATTAGGTCACAAGTCTTGTTGAAAATTCTTGCTTGTTTTATACACAAACATCCAGTTGGCACCATCTACAAACTCCGTGCATTAGACAATTGACTAATTAAAGTTCTATTGGTGCTTTTCTTGTATATGGTTCTCCTTATATAGGTTCTTCTACACAAACATCTTCTGCATTCTACATAAGATCGCAAGTCTTGTTAAAATTTCTTGTTTTTCACATACACAAACATCCGGTTAGTGCCATCTGCAAAACTCCGTGCATTAGTTCACAAATCTTGAACAAATATTATTAAATTTATTCTCTTGGTTAGACAATTGACTATTGGTGCATTTCTTGTATATACATTTCTCTAAGTAGTAGGTTCTTATACACAAACAACATCTCCTGTATTAGGTTATAACTCCGCATTAAGTCACAAGTCTTGTTGAAATTTCTTGATATTCTCATATATGAACATCTTGGTTAGCGCCATTTACAAAACTCCATGCATTAGGTCACAAATATTGGACAAATATTATTAAATTTATTTTTTTGGTTAGACAATTGACTAATTAAAATTTTTAATAAAATAGTGTCATATGATGTCCCCGACTAATACAGTCAGGGGTTTTAAAAAAAAATTTTTTTTTTAAAAGTTCTATTGGTGTTTTTCTTGTACATATCTTTCTTTAAGTAATAGGTTCTCATGCACAAACGTCTTCTGTATTTCGCATTAGGTCACAAGTCTTGTTGAAATTTCTTGTTTATTTTCATACACGAATATCTTGTTAGTGGCATCTGAAAAACTTCGTAGATTAAGTCACAAATCTTGGACAAATATTATTAAATTTATTCTCGTGGTTAGACAATTGACTAATTAAAATTTTTAATAAAAGTTCTATTGGTGTGAGTAGTAGGTTCTTATCTCCTGCATTAGGTTATGCATTAGATACAAGTCTTGTTGAAATTCTGGTTTATTTATGATACATGAACATCTCAGTTAGCGCCATCTGCAAACTCTGTGCATTAATTAGGCTACAAATCTTGAACAAATATTATTAAAGTTATTCTCTTGGTTATACTAATTAAAATTTTTATTTTAATAAAGTTCTATTTCTTTCTTTGAGTCATAGGTTCTCATACACAAGCAGCATTTCCTGCATTAGGTTACAATTCCGCATTAGGTCACAAGCCTTGTTAAAATTTCTTGTTTATTCTCATATATGAACATTACGTTTAGCGCCATCTGCAAACTCCGTACATTAGGCCACAAATCTTGGACAAATATTATTAAATTTATTCTCTTGGTTAGACAATTGACTAATTAAAATTTT